>CABHPH010159794.1:0-11076 GCA_902168325.1 Peromyscus nudipes
GCCATGCTCTTGAAGAACCTGGATAATCTGATTGGTTCCCCAAGCTGAACTAGAACAGAATCTTTCCTTTGTGCCCTCTCTAGAGTGAAGAGATGTTTCCTTGCATCTTTCCAGCAAAAGTCACACCATGTAAACAAATACAGTTTCATCATTTGCAAACATGACATGGATTTCATTTCTACATATGGCAAAATTTTTTGCATTAGAAGTTTTTATAAACACTAGAAAGAGGAAAAGTATACAATTTTTCTGCAGAAAAAGGCATGATTTTAATAGATTATATAAAATGTGCTAACTGAGACATAAAACAATGTACAGAAGCTGTTTAAAATAAATATGACCTAAATTTATATTTTTATAAAACAGTCATTTTTTTCAAAGCATGAGAGAGAATTTTAAAATCCCCTCTGATTTAAATGCAGACCGAGAACATTCACACATCTATATTTTAGTGTTATATTTCTTTCACTTTGAAATTGCTTTTGGGAATTGAATATGCTTTTTATCCAGTTAATGCAAGGTGAGCAACTCAGTGTTTGTCTTGCCTCACTGATACATAATTTTACCTCTTCAGCTATTTGTGATTGTCTCAAAGCTTTAGAATGTGATAGATCTGAGGTGAGTAGATGTTTGTTTATGTCTACCCAGAAAAAAAATCACATAACACATTAGCTTATATGATTAAACTATGTGTAGCCCCACAGCCAACATATGAAGGTTGCAGAGGCAAGAAAACCCTTGGCTGTTCAATCCAATAAACCATTATCCTTACAGCAATCAAGAGGCAAATGACATATCCTGAGTTTGAGGTTGAAGGGGTAAAACACTCTACCCAACCCCTGGACAATCACTCTTATAAGCTGTATTCAACGTTGGAGAATACCTAGAGAACAACAGTCACTCAAGGGAATTGGAGCACACCTCTATTGATTTGCTTCATTCAGGTCTGAGACTTGGAGGATACAGATCACACTCAGGAAGGATTATCTACACTTTATTTCACTGATTCTGTACCGTTTTTCTCTGTAAACACCTTGCAGACACACCTAGAAGAACAGACTACTAATTTTCCAAACATCCATCAGTTCAGATAGACAACCAATATTAACCATCAAGTTTGTCAAAAGGTAAATGTAAAAAGTATCTCTAAGAAATAATGGAACATCTTTTTGGATTCAAATTTTAGTTAAATAAGTGATAATCTAGTTTAAGTATGTTCCAAATTTATCAAGAACAACCATTGGTGTATCAGTTACATGTGGCTAATCCAAAAATCATCATAACTTGGTGATTTAAAGCAAGAAGATTTTATTCTGTCACAGGCTTGGAAGGTCAGAATCAAAAGTCATTTTTTTACTGAGCTAAAATGATGGTGTTGACAGAGCCAATGGAACCCCTAGAGATGTGTAGGAGAAATCCTTTTTTCCATTTTCCTAGCTGACCTTGATTGATTTGGGGCTACATCAATGTACCACTGCCTTGGTTCACAACACCCTGATTATTTTATACTCATTTCTTCATAGAGTGTAAAATTCATTGTGGCCTTTCTCAGCCTCCTTTGTATGAAAATGCCATTTTGATAACAAGAAGTGCTGCATACAGTTTGAGATATCTGCAAGCCAAGATTCTTAATCAGTTCAACAAATTCCACTTAAACTTAAATATAGATTAGTCCCTTGTACTTTCATTGCTACATTCTTGAAAAACAATGAGCTGAACACAACAGATCAGGAAGTCTGAAGTATGCTTTTGATTGTAAAGATACCATTATTTCATGATAGTTATCGCAGTGTTTGATCTTCAGATTTCTTTTCCTTCTTTTTATCTGAATTCTGTGATATTTGATGAAATTCTGATTTATGAAACTTCCCTTCACACTTGTCATTCATACAAAAACAGAACATAACTGTTCTTGAGTCCCTTTTGGCCATATCACAACCTATCATTACTATAAAGTGTATTTTATTTATTAATTCTACTTCATTCAGTTTTCCTTTCCTTGTTAATGTAAGACTTTTTATTTTCTACTAATACAATATTCCTACATGTGCCTGGGATGTGCTTCTAGAATTCTACATTTGAACAAGCTTCTTAAAAGTGTTTCATCATAGTTAGTGTCAAGATCTACCTTCTATACCAAATTCTAAAAAGTCTTCCTTAATAGAATTTGGGCTTTGTTTTAAGTTATTGGCTACCACTTACCTTCACCATGGATGATGATCATTTTTTTGCAACATTTTTTCTGCATTCAATGAAATGCTCTTGGGTTCTTTTAGGTTAATAATTCATTTAGAATATTCTCATATCTTCCCCAGAGAGAAAAGTTTTGCTTTGGAGAAAATTACACTCATATTTTATCTGCATCTGTGCAGTTTGTAGCATTTGTGTGCCAGAAGAGATCAGAGGAAATCACATTGTATTTCCTGTATGGAAAATGTGCAGTTATGTCAAATATAATTCACTCTCTGTGAGCATGTGTCTCTCTCACTATTAAAGTTCATTTCATTTAAACATTATTCCATAAAACACATCTTTGTACTCTTCTAACATGGAAAAAGCAAATGAAAGTACAGTAAAAGGGGGAAAGCAGCATTGATTATTTAATAAAAGAAGTAGCAAATGAAAAGAAATTCTCTTTCCATGTTAATTAGTTATGTAACACAATTAAAATTTCTAGTTTTTATCTTGGGATGTAATGGTAATTGTCCCTTTTTAAAAGAAACTTTCCATTTTATTGAGAGAAAAGAAAAATGTTATATCTTAAAAATGCAATATATATAGTTTCCCCTAATAGGATTATTTAAAAAATAAATGTTCATGATTTTTTCACAGACTTTTATTATCAAGGTACACTTCTGAAGTAAGAAGTAAAACAAACAAAAGACGAAACACTTAAGAAATAGGTCAATGTTATTACTCAAGGAAATATCTAAAGAAACCCATTCCTCAGATGCCTTCCCAGAAATGAATTCCAATATAAATTTTTCATATCTACATTTATTAGGGACCATAGTAATTATAGGTTTATCATCTCAGGTCCATTTTGACATAAAACGTACCTTTCTGCTTATTTACTCAATTCCTAGATCCCATTACTTTTGGAGAATAGGCTACAAAAGTATAATATGAGCAAATTAACTTTTTAACATGCATACATGTGGCTCAAAAATAAGAGTGTTTTTCTAAGACTATACACACAGAAAATTAAATTAGTAGAACCGTTGTGATTTTATTTGTTTTGCATATTTAAATTAACTATTTTCATACTGTTTGCTACTTTAATGCAGAAAAGGAGAAATAGTGTATTACTATTGAACTCATGACTGTGTTAGCATTTAATAAGGAACCATGATGATATAAAGACTGGGGGTTCCTTTTGCAGATTATATTTATTTCCTATTCCTTCTTTCCCGTGTATGGATTTAGCCAGATGTAAATGTAGCAAGTCTCCATAAAAAGTGAGTGAGTGAGAGTGAATCAGAGAACAGAGATACCTAAATATTCACCAACTTCTTTAGGTTTCTGCAAATCCCAGCTTAGGTCTTCATATTGAAGCTTGGTTTCAACTCTTGCCCAAGGACTAATGTCAAATTCATATTCAAAAGATGGACTGAGAAGAATGTATACTGTAAGGTTGTAACCTTATGATCTTCTAAAAACAAAGAAAAATTATGAAGATAGTAACAATAGAAAAGGCTGAAACTGCTGTGAAGGATATTAAGGTAGTGGATATAGGATACTTTTATCCAAAGTTATAGAATGGCCAGCTATTGTGTTGCATGGCTTTAATATCAGCACCCGGGAAGCAGAACCAGGCAGATATCTGAGTTTGAGGCTACTCTGGACCACCTACATTGCAAATTGCAAGGCAATAAGGTCTACAGGGTTAGACCTTGTCTAAAAACCAAATGAACAAACCAACAACAACAAAAAAAAGCCACAAAATGTTTAATACCTACAGTGAATACTAACGCAAACAAACTGGATTTTGGAGCATGTACAGCACTCAAGGAGGATAGGTCTGCAGTAGAAAAGGATGTGCTTATCTGGGACCATAGACAAAGGGGAAGTCCTTGTACCTTCCTCAAGATTGCTGCAAACCAAAACTACTGTTAAGGAAAAATAATCAGTTCTGCAGTCTAATTTCTCTACCTGTGTTCAATTTGAGTTTGAGCTTTACTCCTCACATGGGGTTTATAGACTGGGTTAAATTCTAGAGTTCTACTATCACCTTTGAGTTTGGTTGTATTTGCATTTTAATTTCAAGAAAGAAGTCACAAAATGGGTGTAACATTTTCTTTGCTTCTTGTGTCACACTCGTGACCATTATCTTTTAGGCTCTTAGAAAATAAATGTTTTAGCTCCATATTTCTACACTTCATATTCACCTTTATCTTCAACCTTAATCTCAGATATCACTATTTGGTAATAAAATCAAATAGCGCAACTCAATAACTTTTCCAACTGTTTTCCTGACCCTCCACGATGATACAAACTTTGAAATTCTTTTGTAATTTTCATACTATTATATAAATCACCCACATGGCTTTTAGAGAATCTTCCAATTCTGCAATTTCTGCGATTGTAGAATTTGTTTTCGCTACCTGATAATATTCTAAAAACATTGTTCTCTCACTCCGTTATGTTATTCACAGTACCTGCTGCATTGCTATGAATGTTGGTGGTTTTCTTTATGTAACAGGCAAAGTATAAGATTAACAGAAAATATATAAACTAGCACTGTTTGGATGATTTCCCATGATCAAATGGGAAAAAAGCATACCTAAATCAACACACAAAAATTATTTTTTTTCTACATAATATAGAGCAGTTTTCAGAATACTCTATGGTCCTCTCAAGTTGTTCAAATAGTATCTGATAACTTGATTTTACATGGGCAATTATTTACATCATCCACATTTCATCACTTGAAATACATCAGCTTATTCTGTGGTGAAAGTGACCACTGTGACTGAATCAATAGTTTCATGTTATGTAGTTAATACTAGACTGAGATTCTTATTTTTTAGTATGTCTCACCTTGAGTTTGGGGACTTTGGGCTGTGATGAGTAATTCTAACTTTATAATATATCATAAACTCTTGTAAGTCCTTTTATACCAAAGATCAAAGAAATGGAATACTGTTTGCCTCACAGCATTTTGAAATTTTTATTATATTTATTACTTCTGAGTGTTATTTTTTTTGTATTTCCATGGAAATAGACTTGAGTGATAAGAAAATGTAACCATACAAAAAGATGAGTGATAGATGATGCACAGACACAGAGAACATGTGACATGTGCTGCTAAAATATACTTTCAAAAACCTATGAGAAAATATTATACTTATTAAATTGTTTATCTTATTCCTATTTTAGCTATAAAATTAACACTACTAGTCAGGTGGATGGTTATTCCTAATTAAAACACAGATCCAGTAATTATAGTTTATATGTTATTATCCTGAATCTACACTAGATGAGTTTAAACAGCCAAACAGACACTAATTTTACTGTTCAAGGAAATGCTCATAATCTTTTTTAAATGTCATATAAAATATTCATTTCTAAATGCCCTATGGTGATTTCTGAATTTATTTAAAGTGGGCTGTTGATAGCTCTTTTTATAAATAAGCAATTACACTGAGTATATCATAGCCCATCACATTATACATTCTATAATTTCATGGATGAAAGGCCTACAGCTGATCTGCATAAATGCAGTACATATCACAGCAGGTGAAGGATTTGATTACACAGATAATCAGCGTTATTATTTATAGTAACTATTTATATCTGTTATTTATTAAATCTCTACAAATCAGGTATCTATTTCTCTAGGAGCTGTATTCAAGGAATATTTGTAATAAGAAAGATCCTTTGACAATTTTGCAGAATAGCTTCAAATGTGTCCTCTTCCATCTGAATCCCCAGTTGCTGTTAAGTGTCATTAAATTGGATTTTTAAATAATTTTTCCTTCTAAAGTACTGTTGGAACTTATTAATCTCTGTTTATCAAAGAAGAGCTTTAAAATTTGATAAATTCATCTACTTAGAATGAGGTTGAGCTTAGAACTCATAAAACTGCACAGCTTTTTTTGTGAAAAATTTTATTCATTTACCATTTCAAATTATTCTCTTAAACCAAAGCAAAACTTGGTATTAAAAAGTGGGGCCACTGCTATGATAAACCTGACTGTCATGCCATTGTAATAGTTTTATGGCCTGAAACATGGACTAGTTTCAAACTTTGGGTTCAAAAGATATGATGTGCTTTGGTTTTTTTTTTTTTTTTTTTTTTTTTGCTATGGGTGTCCAGTACCCTGGAACTGGAGTTACTATGAGCTGCCAGGTGGGTGCTGGGAATTGATCCTGGGCCCCTGGCAGAGGGACCAGGATTTATCCCTGGTGCATGAACTGGCTTTTTAGAACCCACTCCCTATGGTAGGATACCTTGCTCAGCCTTTATGCTGTGGGGATGGACTTGGTCCTGCCTCCACTTGATGTGTCCAGACTTTGATGACTTCCTATGGAAGGCCTTACCCTCTCTGAGGAGTGGGGAAAAGGTGGGAGGAGTGAGAGGAGGGAGGGGTAACTATGGCTACTGTGTAAAATGAAAAAAACTTCAATTAAAAAAAGAATAGATTTTAAATGCTATAAACAGAGTTTAATGAGCCCTTCTACTGGCACCTTATATAACAAGAATGCAGAAGGAAGTATGGACAGTGAGGGGGTTGACTCATAAGTGTTCACAGAGGAACATGGCCTATGGACCATAAACTAGGGTAGAGGCCATTCATGTAATATTTGGGGGCCAAAAATGTGACTTCATTCTGTCTGTGTCCTGGGAACTTGAGTTAAGCTGAATTTTAAAATAATGAGGAATTTCTTTGGTAGAGGAAATTACAGCATTGGTAAATATTCTGGTTTATTCTGAGAAATGGACCGTAATTGTTAAAGAAACCAACACCATTAAAGGGAAATCATTGAGTAGCAATGGGATGATTGGAGAGATGCCTTGAGGACAAAACCTGACTCATCAGAGGCTCCATGAAAAAACATCGTGTACTTGTTTTGTAAACATGGGTGATTCAGCATTAAGGGGATAATGTAGTCTTGCTCCACAGTTTCCATGAACAGTTGAAGTCAAGTGATAGATAGCAAGCTAGAGTACATGCAAAACGGCCCTGATAGGACATTATATGTTATTGTGAACATAAATCCTAAGTTACAGTGTAGATTGTATTGGAAATCCCAAGATCAAGTATTGTGTCAAGGAATGCTACTGGCATGGCTTTGAGCCAGCCTGCCTCATGAGCACTGCAGGTGGGAGAGATGCGGGAAGGAGGTTACCCAAACACTTCGGAACCCACTCAATTCCATGATCCCAGTGTGCCAGACATGGAACTTCAAAATGTGTTTTTTTTTGATGGGTTTTAGTTCTGGTTTGGTCTGATCATTCCTTAGTTATGCACTGATAATTTCTTTCAAAGAAAAAAATGTTTAATCTGTGCCATTACACATTGGTAGTAACTTGGCTTTTATTCTGTAGGTGCTCAAAATTAAGTGCGGGGATTGTTCAAAATCATGACAATTTTCAAGGTTGGGATGAAAAAAATTACATTAAAATATTGTCCTGAGCCAAAGGGCACAATAAGTGGAGCATAAATGTTTGGGTGTAAAATTGACAATTGGTGGGAGGTTGTATTTACAAGCAAACACGGCTGGTAGGGGTGGGGCTGGACTGCTAGGGGTAGAAAAGTTAAGTAAGAAAGAGGTTGTGATTTAAAGAGGACAACATGTAGGCTGAAGGAGGGTTAACTGAAATTAAAGATTATGAAAAGGCCATATGGAAACCTACTGTTTTTAAGCCAACTAAGAATCGAATATAATATGTAAGAAACACAGTTTGAAGGGAGATATGCTCGTGGATGTATAATGTTACTCCTAGAAGTCTTGATGTTGAACAGAAATCTCATAAGGCGTTGTGGGGTAATTCTGCATGACTTATTAGGGAGAGCTGGAAGGATCCTAAAATGATAGGCCCCTGCCATTCCTACAGTTATCTACCAGAACTTGACGATAGGCCCTCGTACATAGAAAAATCAAGTTGGAACTCTGTTGGAAGTTTCCTCCCCAATGAGTAGTTTCCATGGTGTCTTAAGATGCTGTATGGTCAGCCAAAAGATAGAAGTCATCAATGGTAGCCTATCTCTGAACCCTCCAGAGTGCAATACCAGTCTTCCTGGAAAGATGTACGCACTGAATTTTCATTCACATTTGTTTTAGCGATTGGGATAATCTAGCCTTGATAACTTTTATAAACTTAGTTTGGAATAATGGCAGCTCATCTATATCAATGGCACACATTCAGAACATATTCCCAAAAATGTCATTTGGCACACATATCATTTATCAACCCTTTAAAAGTCAGAGAGCATTCATCAGAACCTCCCCTCACAGTTCAGAGATCTCTTTGGAATAGGAGGCAAAAGATTGAAAGAGCCAGAGTGTTGTTGGAGGTTTTCTGTGTCCTGCCCGGGCCCTGTGGTTGGGACAAATCTCTCCTACTCGTGTCCCCAAGTTAACAGACAGAGGCTTATATTAATGATAACTGCTTGGCCATTAGCTCAGGCTTATTACTGACTAGTTCTTACACTTAAATTAACCCATAATTCTTATCGATGTTTAGCCACATGGCTTGGTACCTTTTCTCAGTTCTGCCTTGCCATCTTGCTTCCTCTGTGTCTAGCTGGTGACTCCTGACTCAGCCTTCCTCTTCCTAGAATTCTCCTTGTCTGCTTATCCCACCTATACTTCCTGCCTGGCTACTGGCCAATCAGTATTTTATTAATCAACCAATCAGAGCAACACACATTCACAGCATACAGAATGACATCCCACAGCACTTCCCCTTTTCTGTTTAATCAAAAAAGGAAGGTTTACACTTTAACATAGTAAAATTACATATAATAGAACCATTATTAAGCAAGAATTACAGTTATAATATCTAGTCTACTTGTATTTGGCAAAATTAAAGAAAATATTCTATCTATCCTATATTTGTGAGCCTTAAGTTTCATATCTAATTTATCTTTTACTATAACCAAGGAAAATTATAACTATCTAGTCTTCAACTACATCAAAGACTCCAGAAGGATATAATAGTACCTAAGTAAAAGACAGAGCATTGTAAGCAACTTCCAAAAATCTAGAATGACAGAGATAGCTGGATGCCTGGACAGTCACCCACAGTTTTTGTGCAATGTTGGGGCATCCTTCTTCAACCTATAGGCCTAGAGTCTCTCAGTCACATCTCTCTGTGTCCTGTAGAATGTCTGGCAGTTTATTCTGCGAAGCAGGAAATTGAAAGATATTCTCGCCTTGCAAAGGTCAGTGATCACCTTTCTATGGGTCCTGCATGTCCAGTTTATACCACACACTGTCAGTCAGTCAACACAAGGGCACTTTTTTGCCCAGTGGCTAACTTTTGCCACAAAGAAAGCAAATTCTATAATGAGTTTATTCAATGCTCATCATTCTCCTCGAAGTAATTGGTGCTGCCAGGAGCAGATGTGTCTCACTGTCTAGGAAAGTCTAATTTTTTAAAACATTTTAAATTCTGTATTCTGTAGGTCTTTGAAGTGACTGAAGATTACTTGCCTAATTGAAATATATCTGACTGAAGATTACTTGCCTAATTGAAATATATCTATGTATACCTAGAAAACTTAACTAACATGACTATAAGTTTGATTATCATAGATGACTAATTATTAATCTGTATTTCTCAATAATACACTACAGTCTTAAATGAGTTGCACAAACAAAATACTTTAAACAAGAGTAGAAATATACATGCAGTATAAGAAAATTGACTTTAAATTTGTATCTATGAACTAAAATCTATAGCAATTTACAACAAGTTGCTCTTTAAAAGTAGATTCCACCCTTTCATCCTATCATATCTATATCTCCAGAGAGCATGGATAACTCTGAGGAAACAGTATCTTCCAGACATAATAGAAATGACACTCATATGAACTCACATGATTAGCAGCATGCACAAAACCTTCGTAGGTTCAAGCCACATGGGGCCCCAGCACAGATAGACTGAAGTTGACATCCCTAACCAGGAAGCTATTTCCAACTGACAACTGATTGCAAAGGAAATAAGTTTTTATCCATACAGTCTCAGTGGGTATATAAACTACACTTAGGGTAGTTTCCATTCCTGGAAGTAGATGGCCAAAAATTAACTTGGTATTTTTTTAGACTTTATTCTCGTATTGCTTTACTTGGACATTTTTTGTCTTGCTGGTCTTTTGCTTGTTTATTTTTGTTTCCAGAAAGCAAAGAATGCATTGAAAATACAGTCAATCTGGGTCTGTGGATTGTAGCATAGCTATTATTTATTTTACAGCTAATATCCACTTATGAATGAGTACAAGCCATGTTTGTCTTTCGTGGCCTGACTTAACCTCACTCAGGATGATTTTTTTTTTCTAGTTCCATCCATTTGCTTCTAATTTCCTGGTGGCCTTGATTTTAACAGCTGAGTAACACTCCATTGTATAAATGTACCACATTTTCTTTGTACATTCTTTGGTTGGGGGGCAACTAGGTTGTTTCCAAGTTCTGAGTATTACAAGTAAACCTGGTATGAACATAGTTGAGCAAGTGTCCTTGTGGTATACTTGAGCAGCCTTTGGGTATATGCCCAGGAGTGGTATAGCTGGGTCTTGTGGTAGATTGATTCCCAGTTTTCTGAGAAACCACCACACTGACTTCCAAAGTGGCTATACAAATTTGCACTCCCATCAGCAATGGAGGAGTGTTCTCTTTATTCCATATGTTTTTGATCTTAGCCATTCTGATGGGTGTAAGATGGAATCTCAGAGTCGCTTTGATTTGCATTTCACTGATGGCTAAGGATGTTGAACATCTCCTTAAATGTTTCTTGGCCATTTGAGATTCTTCTGTTGAGAATTCCCTGTTTAGAACTGTACCCCATGTTTTAATAGATTATTTGGAGCCGGGCAGTGGTGGCACACACCTTTAATCCCAGCACTCGGG
>CABHPH010159794.1:16076-45413 GCA_902168325.1 Peromyscus nudipes
AAATTATGTTATGAGTAGTTGGACAAATAATTTCTTAAAAAGGAAATATGTGTCAAGAGTCTAGTCCTTTCATGGCAGGGGTTCACATAGTATAGATTTGAAACTTCAAAAAAAATACGCACTTTATTGTTAGGCTCATTTAACTTTAAACACTCACAGTTAACAATGACTTCATTAAAACATCTTCATTACATTAAAATATCTTGACTAGTTTAATTTAGTTTCTTTTTATTAACTAACATGAAAGATACTGGGATAAGCATATCATATGCCAATTCTATTTAACAATGATTAGTAAGACAATTAGTCATTAAAAGAACTTCATGATACTTTTCTACTTTAAATGAAGAATTTGAGCTTAAGGAATTTTATAGCATTAAATGTTTATATTTATAAGATAGAAAATGTCAAGGCAATAATCAGTTTCCTCTTAAATATTTCATGAAAATAAAATGGAAATGGAACCAAAGCAAGGAAACAGAAGAAAATATAAAAGAGAATAGAAAGTAAGAGAATAAAATACAAAATGTACTTATTTAGCTTTCTTTTTTCCAGCTGCACTACCTATAGTCACTAAGTCTTCAACAAAATAATGGAATCATCTTCTGTGGCTTGAATTTTAGATTTCCCTTCTGGATTCAAGTTGAAATTTAATCAGAATGCAAGAACTTTAAGAGATATGACAGTGACTGAGTCATGAAAGTCTCTTTGTACAAATGGGATTTAATGTCCCTATAAATAGTCTGGGCAGATGGAGGCTATTCACTCCCATGTCTGCCTACTCCTCTCTATCATGTGCATACATGCAATTTGTCCTTTCCAAAGGTACATCTCTAAGGCACTGTCTTGGAAGCAGAAAACAGCTCCCACCATCATACCAGCTCCTTCATCTTGGACTTGGCAGAGTAGTTTCTGATACTTTGCTCTAGCACAGAAGGATTAAGTCACTGTCTATATCTGTTTCTTCATCTCCAGAATAGCTCTACTTCCAAAAGCTGTCAGCAGAATTAAATGAAAAATTGTTATGAGTAAAATATTTAGAAATGAAATAAAAAGTGCCAACATTGCTGAGTGCATGGATTAAAGGCAGAACATGTGTGTGCTAAAGCCAGAACATGTGTGTGCTATTCAAATGATGGTCTTGGGGAAATATTTGAAAATGTTGACTATCCAAAAACCAAGAATTTCACCCCTGTAAATGTCTACCAGGAAGAGGAAGTATATTTGCAGTAACATATAATACTAACATTTTAAAATCAATTTAAATGTTCATAAAATATTAGTATATATATAGTGCTGAATTATATAGATTTACATATATGCAGTACTGTAATTAACATTAGAAACAATGATTGGGGGCAAAAAGCAAATTACAGCAGAATACAAAGTTCACTTTTTTTTAATTTACACTTCAAACCAAAATGGCATTTTCTCTGAAAGGACCTTAATTTTATAGCAGAAACATGCAAAACAGAGGTAATGGTGAACACAAATTCTGGGTGAGTAGGGCAGAGGAGGATAAGATTGTTAAGGGAACACTAGGAAACTACATGATGAAGCTATGCCATTACTTTTATTCTGTTTTTTCTTCTTTAGCATCTACCTAAAAGGCATTTTACCTAGGTGATCATTCACCTGTGATTCTTTATATCTGACAACACACAAAATATAAAATTTATCCTGAATACACTTTGTTTAGTGCATGTAAAAATATTCATTCTTCAAAACTATTTTAAGAACTGAAACAAAACACAATGCCTTTTTCAGTAACCTCCCTTAGAAAGATACCAGCTCTTGCAAATATCTATTTCTGTTCGTTTCTTGATGTGCGAATCCCATTTCACTTTGTCTACCCTTGATGGAGCTCAGAGCACATCTGAGACAGTTTGTTTACTTTAACAATGTCAAACAATTAAAAAATCTTCACAGATAAAGTTGTTCTTTCATTTAACAATTTAGTTAACTGTCAAGTATGTACTATTTTTAAGTCCCTTCTGTATGCTAACCAGGAAGGAGGTTATTGCCCTCTCACAGTTTACAATTTTAACAGCAGTGATAAGACTAGTCCACAGACAGCTCTTTGCAAGAATGTATGAAATGAGTCCTGCCTAAGGAAGAAAAAATGCAGGTGCTGCAAGAGTTGAAAGGTGGAAGAGGGATTGCGGGAGTAATCACACAGCTGTTTCAATACTAGAGCAGCCCAGGGAACATTATATGCAAATTTCTGGGGTTGGGATCAAGAATTTGGAAGAAAATCGCAGGAAGGAAATTGGAATGTCATAACAAGGATGTGAGGGAAATTGAGGGTTCTTTTAAACAACAGCTGTACGATTCTCTCCACTGTAGCAAAAACCTTGCCTGAGACAAATGGAGGGAGCTTAATTTAGAGTGACATTCTGACCCCATCTGACTATGCAGACTTTAATAGTGTGACATGCTGCATATTGTACTGATAAAGATGAGGCTATGTATGTCCAGACACATGCATGCATGTCTCATGTCGTCTGCTCAAGTAGTGATTAGAGGTATAGAAATAAATGGGACTATGGAATGGAAACAGAGCTATTCTTACAAAGGAATCTGAATAATAAATGACATTTTCAACAAGTTTACAAATAAACAACAGCCTATTTGCATAGTCTTTCTCTTGAGGGTCAAGTACCATATCTTTAAGATTAGCAATGCTGGAAAATGCTATGCAAGGTACTGGAAGGAGAAAAGTAATTAGCAGTCTTATCAAGCTTCAAACCTTGGCACCTATAATCACTACTGGCCTGGCAAGATAGTTCCTACTAGTGCAATAGTGGTGTAAGGATCATGGGGGTAACCAACCACTTTCTGTTTAGTGATGCTAAAGTCCAATTCTCCAAGATGAAACCTATACCTGACACCACGGTTGATTCAAGAACTTGTGGCTAGATTAATCATGGGCCTATGGGGAGAATCTATTACTATTATTCTGTTAAGTGGACCTAAGTATTAAACTGACTTCTAATAATTTATCATTATGTGCATCGATTAATACATCTCTCAACAGTCAGAAAAATTCTACTTGCGGCAGGTGGTGTTTAACACAGAGACCCGCAACTGGCCAAGGTGCAAATACTAAAAGAATGTGTAGTGCTTAGGTTTAAATTAGACATCTATATCACATGCCCCCACCGGGGCAAAGAAAAAACCAAAACCTCAGGGGTCATTGAGGAAGAGGGGACAGAAAAAAATTGTGAGTGTCAGAGGCAGTGAATGAATACAAGGAAACAATGTGTCTAGATAAAGGAGAAAACTTGCAGATCTGAACTCACAGAGGTCCTAAGAACATGCATAAGCCAAATGCAAACTCAGATCATATTAAATGCCAGCACGAAGTGGGTAATTGGGCATCAAGCCACACCCTTAGCTGATGAGTTATTGACAAGGAGGAGCGGTAGGGAAACAGAGAATCAGTTTCTTCAAGAATCATGCCTCTTTTGTAAGTTTACCAGGCCCCAGTGGAAGGCCACATGACTTGGGGTAAGTAATTCTCTTCCCAAAATAGTAACGAAAACATAAAAATAGAACTCACTTTCAGATTTCTAATTTCCTCCTACTCTGAAGTCTACTCATGGTTGACAAACCGACGTATGCACTCAGCAAGACAAATTCCTCACCTGCACTTCCTGGGATACCACCCGTCTTCTTAAATTTAATCTTAGTGTCATAGCCTGTATTGCCTTCTTAACACAGTTTTCTGTAACAATTTGTTTTTACTCACCACTCTATTTAGGGGCCAGTGTGAGGATTGTGTTGTTTGCCTCTATAACTTATTGATATATTTTTTTAAAATATTAGTTTATTTATGTGTTCCCTTATTTATTTTATGTTTGCATAAGCTTATGGGCCTGTGTGGATGTTTTGGGGAAGTTTGCATGCCTTTGTATCCATGGAGAACAGAAGGGGTGTCAAATCGTTTGTAGCTTGAACAAACAGGCATTTCCAGGTGAAGTAATGCAAATCCAGTTCTTATGAATGTACAGCAAGTGCTCTTGATCACCGAGCACAATATCAGTCAATTTTTTTCATTTTAATTAACCTAATTATATAGGTTAATGTTTTCAATATTTTTCTTGATTATGTTTAGTGTCCCATGTTCCTCCCCACTGGCTTTCCATCTAATATTCTTCATATATCTCTGAGATACTCTGAGTCAAAGATAAACCCAGTTACATTTAATTCCCATTAAAATCCTCCAATTAGAAGTCCCTGAACTCTGAATACCCAGCCCATAATAATGTGGCCACCTTGGTACTTCCTTTTGTCAGGGCTCTATAGATATTTTAAATTAAAAAAATTTTATGAAATACACTTGTATCATATTCCCCTATTCCAACTTCCTAAATTATCCCCTCTTCCTACCCATCCAATTTCATGTTGTTTCCTTTTGTAGAACTAAACCAACTAAGCAGAAAAGCACACACACACACACACACACACACATCATGAAGTGCATTTTGTGTTGACTTTCCTGCTTTAGCAGCTATAAACTGCTACTAGTTTCTTGTTCAGGGGTGGGTTTTTAAAACAAAATAACCTCTTGGTTAGAGGTGTGGTTTTGTGCCCATCTCCCTTCCTCCATGTCTGGATTTCTTGTCTATGATGCCAGCGTCTCTGTGATTTTATTTGTGTATCAATCCTGTTGTGTCTGGAACATGTCCTTTCCTTGGGCTCTTCTACCACCTCTGGCTCTTACAGTCTTTTGGTCTCTTTTTCCAAAACTGTTCTTGAGCTTTGAGGGGAGGAGGGGTTGCAAAGGAGAAATCCTATTTGCGACTGAGTTCTCCAAAGTCTTTCACTCCCTGCACATTGCCTAATTGTCCATCTTTTTTTTTAACTGCCATCTACTGCAAGAATTTTCTCTGATGAGTGTTGAGCAATGCACTGATATGCAAACAGTAATATTTCATTGCAAGTCTTTTTACATCTGTATTCATTGAGCAGTGTAATGACAGTAGGTTTTCTCCTAGGTTCTATTACCTATCCCTTCTCGTGTTCATGGACTCATTAAAAGTGTCAGCTTTGGGTTCAATCTTATGGAGTAGGCCTGAAATCCACCCAAAAGGTATTTGGTTTTCCCATAACAATTTTTGCCACTAGGTATATCTTGCCAGCAGATTACAATTGAGGCTCTAATTATTCATAGCTGGGTGAGACTGATGATTACATTTTTCCTCTAGTGGTATGGACCATATCTTTTGGCCTTATAAATGCTAGTCAGGAATGGTGAAGATTGTTTGAGCACTAGCTTTATTTCTCTGTGGTTAATATTATAACCAAGTGTTATCTTCAGAAGTAGGGCCTTACTATCAGGCTGTGGAGGGTAACTGTGGTGGTTTGAATGACAATGGCCACAATAGACTCATTTATTTGAATACGTGATTCCCAGATGGTGGAACTGTTTGAGAAGTATTAAGATGTGTGTCCTTGAAGAGGAAATGTGTTACTGGGTGCAGTCTTTGAAGTATTAAAATAAGCTACTAATAGAATTTTGGATAGCACATATATATGTGTATATATGTATTTTCATGTATGTATGCTATGCAAAATTATATTAGCTCGTTTTTCTATAGTAAGCAAGTAAACTCAGAATCTGGCAAAGGATATTAAATTTAAGGGGCAGACATACAAGATTTCTAGTTGGTCATTTATAGAGCAGGATGCCGTTTTTTGTTTGTTTGTTTGTTTCTTTTGTTTTTGGTTTTATCGAGACAGTGTTTTTCTGTGTAGTTTTGGTTCCTGTCCTGGATCTTGCTCTGTAGACCAGGCTGGCCTCGAACTCACAGAGATCCACCTGGCTCTGCCTCCTGAGTGCTGAGATTAAAGGCGTGTACTGCCGCCTCCCGGCCAGGATGTCATTTTTATTCTTTGAAAATTTGTGACATATCTCTGTGGGACTGTGGCGTACAGTAGCTTAGGGAACGGAAGACAGGAGGAAAGGATTGTCCTTTTGTGTGCTCATTAATCTTCCTTGTCAACTTGACTAGATTTAGGACTATCATAGAGACTGGTGAGGTGTGCCTGTGGATGTGTTGGTTACAGCATTGCCACAGGGAACGAACAGACAGGGAGATAATTGCCCTTAACGTGGTAGGAACCTTTGTGGACTAAAATGGTGGGGATTAAGGAGAAAATAAGCTGAGTGCTGACATTACTTATCATCTGCTCATTGACCATCCTACGATAGGAATTTCCTTGCTCTGTATATCCACTCTCAAGGATAGAATGGCTCTCCAGAAATCAAACCTTTCAGCCAATATCTCAACAACTTCCCATATTTTTTTTAAAGAGTTATTTGTTCATAGTCATATTTAAAGTAACTAAAATACTTATGCTAAAAATATCCATGAGTAGCCCCTAATTGGTAGTGTTGTCAATGAAGAGAGATGCAGAGAAAATTGTTATGGGCATCCCTTTGTAGAGGAAAGTCTTGCTCCTCTGTACTCAAGTAGACCTACAGTAGCATTCCCAGGCAACCCACAGTGAGTTTCCCATTGATCTCATTCCCGGGAGCACATGGACCACACAGGTGGGATATGCATCTCTTCTTTGGTTTTGTCTGTGCGCTTAGTTTTTTTGAGACACCTAATGTCCTTACTTCATATCTAAACCTTGTGGTCTTATAACTGGGATTTACTTACATATTTTGAAACAAAAAGAAAATATGATTTGCCTCAGTTTCCTTTTAAATGAGTATGTTCATGTATCAAAACAAATATGTCACTTTTATTTCATGGGAATTTACACATGCTGATTACAAAAACAAAAATTGAAAAAAAAATTAGTAAGGTACAAAAAAATACAGTAAACTGATCAATATTGAATTCAAATGAAAGTATAACTCTCTTTCCAAATGATACTTCAACTTAATTAATCTAAGGACTCATTTCAGGTCAAAGAAATCAAATACTCTCTAATTATAAGTGTTATGAATTTTTATAATATCATCTAAATACATAGAAACAAAGCTAGGTACTAAGTTTTTTGGTGCTCCAAAACTCTACTAAAACACATTTTTGAATAAAATACAAAATTTCCATCCACCACTCGCCAGGTGGTGGTGGCGCACGCCTTTAATCCCAGCACTCGGGAGGCAGAGGCAGGCAGATCTCTGTGAGTTCGAGGCCAGCCTGGGCTACCAAGTGAGTTCCAGGAAAGGCGCAAAGCTACACAGAGAAACCCTGTCTCGAAAAACAAAACAAAACAAAAAAAAATTTCCATCCACCAATAAAATTAAAGTATTTTAAAATAGAATACTGTTTACAATTTAAAAAAAAATCAAAGTTGGTTAAAAAAATCCTTATAATTGTAAGGATACACTATCACTAATAGAGTTTTCATTTTGACTGCTTTTATGCTATAAATGATAGCACTGTCTCTTAAGAAAATAATTTTAAGATATCTTTTAAAAAGTCTAATAGTTTGCACCCAGAAGAGTGCCATTCTGAAGATTCAGTCAAATCAGTTATATTCATGAAATTGCAATAATAAAGGTGTGCACTGAAGTCCTTTATTGCGTACACAATGAAACTCCATAGGAACTGTACCCCGACAACACATCTTCTGATGGCTTGATTTCAGTGTTGGTGGCTACAGTGCAGGTTCTGTTCTCTGCAAAATTCCAAGACCATATGCTGCTTGATGACTTAATTTCCCCAGGATTCTGCCTTATGTAAATGACTATAAAGGTTTTATTTGTACAGCTTGCCATGAGGTAATTCATCCTTTTTCTTAGGGCCAGTGCAAGTGAAACCTCCGGAACTGCAATAAAGCAGCCGCACAGGGTTATAAACTGGCCCTGAACACAATCTATAATATCCTTGTGTGCAGTCTCTACCATTACTAAAATAAGGATAAATACTCTCAGAAAGAAAAAGTCAGAGTCTAGAAATAAACAGAATGAATGCACTAACACCTTATTTTATATCCACTTCTTGGTAACTCACATGCTTAATTATAAAACTGTCTTTAAAAAGATAAAATGCAAGTCTTTTAAGAATATCTGTATTTGAATGTTATTTATGGCTCAAGGTAGATCCAAATAAAACTGAGAGCTTTACTGTTTTGTACAGGAAATATCTACTTAGGTCATTTCCTAACAGTTACATAATCCAAAGTAAATTGAATGCATGTTAAATATTTAAAGGAGGTTTAAATTGGAAAAGAAGAAAAAAGAAACATAAGGTTTATAAATGATGAACATTTATGAATTTAGTCATTGACAAAAATTGATTCCTAACTTAAAGTTCCCTGTTTGCTATATGACATGCACTAGCTCAAGTTTTTATAACTTTAAAGGTTTGTCGAATTGACACAAAATTAGACAAACTTTTAAAGGTAAGTGGGTGACAAATAGAGGGATTTTTCAGGCATGATTACCATCCTAAAAAAATTTTAAATTTAATCAATAGTTATAGTGAGAATATGTCTAAGATATTCTTGGTCTATGTTCAATAATCCCATTCATACTATACATTGTTTTATATCTCTTTTCTGTAAGTATTTTATCATATATGTTATGTTAAACCTGGGAGATATCGAATGGAAATCACAGTTATCTGAAATAGCTAACTTCTTTGAATTCTGGACTGGACAAGGGAACAATATTTGTTCTTTATATCTTGATTTTTGTTGTATGAGAAGAGACCCATTTGTGGTAAAACATGGAGTTTTAACCCCAGCCCCTGGGAGACTGGCAGATCTCTGTGAGTAGGAGGCTGTCCTGATCTATGTAGCAAGTTATGGGCTAACCAGAACTTCGTAGTGAAAACTTATTTAAAAATTTAAAAAAGATAGAAAGAAAAGAAAAACAGACAAACCAAAGTTGTATCAACCCTTCATAGTAATCCTTTAGATGACTGAAAAAAAAGTATTGATTAAAAATAAGAACACTGATGTTTTGTAAAGAATTTTATTTATATCATTTCATATATGTTAATTTTACAGGAATGCTTTGTTACATTAAAGTTTAACTTATAGGCCAGAGGCACTGCTGTCATTGTTTGCCCTAGTTTTCAAAGTAAATATTTTCCATTTAAATTATACCGTGATCCATTCTCCTATGATTTTTATGGTTACTACAGAGCAAAGTTTGCTATTGAATTATATTTTATACATATCCTAGGCAGGTTAGTTTTGAGTTGCTATGACAAATAACCCAGAAAAATCAGCTTAAAGGAAGTACATTTCATCTTGACAATGCTTACAGAAACACATGCTCTGAACTTGGTGGTACCTAGTTATTTAATTTCACAGAGAGAATTCAGTAGCAGAGGAAAGGGGGTGACGAGCCTAGGTCTTCTACAGAGGATGGAATTCACTCTCCTCTTTCTCAAGTAGTGCTCCATTTACTTAAATGTGACTCTTTAGTTTGTTTTGAAAATACAAAGTCATATAAACCAGTGCAAATTATCAATAGTGATCATTGGATTTAGACATTCTAATTGCCTTTTTAAGTCCTGTGGTCTCCTGTAGAGGCTGGCTGCCCCTGCTCTTGAGGCATCTTTTGATGTTTAAAAATACAAAACAAAACAAACAAGCAAACAAACAAACAAAAAACCAGAAGATAAGTTGCAACAATGTAGCAAAAACTTCTGTTTAAAAAATGATAAAAATCTCAACAATTTTCTTTTAAATGATTCCAGTTTCATTCAGAATTATGAAGATTTGTGTTTTTCTGACCTATCCTGGAACTTAATTCTGGCTAAGGCATACTTTTGTGACAATCATCAGAAACACACATGTCTACATTAAGAGCTTGAAAAACTAAGGAAATGTCCTTTCTGAAATTTTATGTGAAGAATATGAATTCTCATTCATGTGATCATTTTTTTTGTGAGACATTTTATTTCTTAAAATGTGAGGTCAGTTTTCAATTTCAATGAAGTATTGAGATGATGTTCCTGGTAGTTGGCATCTGCATAGCTGTATTACGTGGCTTGTGTTTCCTCATCATCATGATCTGTAATGCCCATACCGGGATTTCAAAATACTTCCTATCTCATATGGGATGTTGCAGGCGTGAAACATCTGAAAGACTGTTTCCCTGTCAGTGCGAGAAGCTTGGAGGAGAGTAACATCTAGGAGGAGAGACTTGCTAGACCACTTCACAGCTTAGAACTTGAGTCTCCTCCAATCTCCTTTGTCGTGTAGGTGTTTACAAAGCGCCTTATCCAAGCGTATCTTCTTTTTCACCTATGTGTTAAAAAAAATCACAGAAGCATTTATCTTTAATAACTATGATTCATTTTTCATTTAATTAAAGTAAAAATGTAAATGTCACCATTCAGCAGAAGTGGCCAACAAAGCCAGCAGACTGGGAGAAAGGAAGAGGAAGTGTGTGTATGCACACACACACACACACACACACACACACATACACACACACACACACTCACACACATACTCACACACACATGCAAGACAGCCAAACAGGTGTGGGGAACCCTGCCAATCTTTGCTCTAGGTTGATGGTGACTTAGAAGCTTGAATGCTAAAACTTTAGAAGAAGGATTTTTTTTCTTAATTGCCAGTAGATGGCTCAACCCTAGAGAGAAAATAAAAACAATCTTTTAATAAAATTAAAACTAGCAAAACATAAAATATTAATGAGAACATATTTATGCAAAATGCAAACATCAGTCTTTTAATAACACAGGCAGATATACATAAAAAATTAAGGCAAACAGAAAAGGGGATTCTTATTGACAAAATTAAAATATTTTTCTATTAAGTTAACAATAAATTCACAACATATTGAGCTTTTACATGTAATTTAGCAACAAGCAAAAGCTGGTATGGTTGATTTATTGTGTACTCCAATAAACTTATCTGGGGGTCAGAGAATAGAACAGCCACTATGTTAAACATAGAGGTTAGGCAGTGGTAGCACACGTCTATAATCCTAGCATTCCAGAGGCAGAGAGAGATCTGTCCAGATCTCTGAGTTCAAGGCCACACTGGAAACAGCCAGGCATGGTGACACATGCCTTTAAAACCAGGAAGTGATGGTAGGAAGCAGAAAAGTATAAAAGGCATGAGGACCAGGAACCAGAGGTCTTTTTTAAGCTTTTAGGCTTTTAGCAGCAGTTCAGCTGAGATCCATTTGGATGAAGACTCAGAGGCTTTCAGCTTGAGGAAATAGGATCCTCTGAGAAGTTGGCAAGGTGAAGTTAGCTGTGGCTTTCCTATTCCTCTGATCTCTCTCAGGTTTTAACCCCAATTTCTGGCTCCGTGTTTTTCTATTTAATAAGACTGTTTAGAAATTCATCTACAAGCTAGATTAAAAATTAATTTTCATTTTTTTAAACAATGATGAAAAATAGGAATTTGACTGCATTTAGTTTATATTCCTTAAGGTAAATAAATTGATAAAATCTAACGTCAGTTACTTTCTTCTTTATCACTTGTAAATGAGGCCTTATATGTACATAATCAAATCCTAGCCCCATCAAACAGTTGTTTGAAAGACATTTGTAGTTAATTCACCAAAGGCTCAAAGACATGGGGAAATTTTTTCAGTATATTTTAAAACATATAGTACATGGTGTTTGAATTAGTTTTGAGGCATTTATGTATATTGCGATGTTCACCGCTGTCTTTTACATTTTAGTTGTAGAATCCTTTGTACTCCTGAGTCTGGAAGGGAACTGAACAGGTTCCACAGTAGAAATAGACTGTTCTGGTTGTAAGCGGAGAAAAGGCACCCTTCTCTGGTGCCTGAAGCTCTTCTGTGGAATTGGGCATGCTTATGGAAACTCTTCCTCAGTATCATTTTACTTAACAATGACTAATGTTCACATATGGTGTAATGTAGTCCAGATAATTTAAAATAGTCAATCGCCATTAGAACGATTCATAATAATAAAAATAGCAAAAATCCCTGTGGAACACAGATAATTTGTATAAAGCAGTTTCAATAGGACCATCTCTATTACTGGTTAATACATTGACATTAGTTAGCATGAACCCATGTCTCATATGAGAAATGGTATAGAACTGATATTAACCTCATATCCCACATCTACGTGGTGGGCTTAGAAACTCATATCACAAATAAATATCAATGTGTGCTGTGGGATAATGCTCTTGTACACTGGTTTAATAAAATGCTGATTGGCCAGTAGCCAGGCAGGAAATATAGGTGGGTCAAACAGACTAAGAGAATGATGGGAAGAGGAAGGGCTGAGTGAGAAGATGCCAGCTGCCACTGTAGGAGAAGCAAGACGCTAGCAGACTGGCAAAGTCATGGGACATGTGGCAAAACATAGATTAATAGAAATGGGTTAATTTAAGATATAAGAGCTAACAAGCAAGAGGCCTGCCATGGACCATACAGTTTGTAAATAATATTAAACCTCTGAATGATTATTTTATAAGAGGCTGTGTGACCGGGCAAGACTGGAGAAATGTGGGACTGCGGGGTAGGGTGGGACACAGGAAAACTTCCGACTACAAATGTGCATTTTTGTAGTCAATATTAATGCAGCTTTATTATCTCTTAAGACAAACATCTGGAAATGCAAATTTCTTTCAGTATAATACTGATTCTTCTATATGTCTCTCATGGATGCTTGTGCAGTGATGCAATACAGTATTATTACAATAAAATATTTTCCAGTTTGATAAGTGAAGATGATTTATCACCACTTTCATAAAACAACTACAATATAATTTAATATACAAGTATGAGATGAAAATTAATAGGAATCTTATCATGTAAGAGAGAATATTGAAAGTCAGGTATGATGACAGACTTTCAATAATTTATAGCTTTCACGATGTTGAGAGCAGAACCAAGTCAAGAAGAAGGATAGGGCAGGGGAAGAAGAAGGGAATAACTTTCCCATTGTTATGCTTGGCTCTTTGCTTCTACTGTAATGATTATACTGTATGAATTTGCTTTGTGATTTTATTCCAGTAGGTACGTGATTTAGCTTTTTAAGTCATTTGTCTGAAACTTATTTTGATACACAGCATGCAGCAGTAGCTTAGTTTTAAAAATAATTTACAGTTTATGATACATTGGGTGAATCTTTTCCTTCTGTTTTATTAGTAGTTTTCTCTGCACTAATGCCAGCAATTTTTCATTTGCTGAATTTAAAATACACACTCCATTGCATTCTAAATAAAGTTTAACTAATAATTTCTTTTCAAAATGTTTTGTCTGTTTTTACCTCTGTTTGCGCCCCAGATGAAATCTGGAGTCAATTTGTTAAGTTAGAAATGTTTCATTGGAATTTTTTTTTGCTTTTGTTTTAAGGCAGAATCTAGTTGCATATCTCGTACTGGCCTGAAACTTGACATGATGGCCAATCCGTCTTTGATTTTTCAGTGATCTTCCTGCATCTTCCTCTGAAGCCATCAGATGACATGTATGCCACAATACGTAGTTTTCATTAACATTTCCATGAAAATTTGTGAAAAGTACTTTGGTTGAATGACAATGACCTTATAAACACCTATGTTTGAATATTTGGTCCCCAGTTGGTGAATCTGTTTGGGAAGATTAGGAGGTTTGTGACTAATGCAGACTCTGAGATTTTAAGATACCGTATCATTCCCAGGCAGATCTCTGCCTCCTACTTTTGGATATGGATAAAATTTCTCCTATACTGCTACAGTCCTTTGCCTGCCTTGTTTCTATATTTCCCACCCTGATGGTCATAGACTCAACCTCTAAAACTATAAGTGACATAACCTCCTTCTTCTATAAGTTGCCTTTATCATAGAGTATTATACAGTCATAGAGAAGTAGATAACATAAATATTACCTTGAAAGAAGAGACTACTTTAAGTAAATGTTCTCTTCCTGGAAGTAGCTGTCACACAGTTTCTATTATACTAACTTCCTGATACCTTAATACAGTGCCATACTTGTTCTATTATAGATGTGTGTCCATTGTCTCTCCAAGTTTGTTCTTTAATATGCTCTCTATGGCATTTAAGATTTGCATTTTTGTCTAAAATAAATCATCTTTAAAACCAATATTTTTTTCTTATTTTCATTCCTTCTTGTCTGATTCTTTTCTGACTTTATTAACAATTTGTCTTTAGACTATTCCCAAAAGTGATGAATGTGTTTACAACAATAAATTTTACTTTTCTCTTGTATTAAGCTGAATGATGTTTTTGTATTACATGTGTGCAGTTCATTCCCTCATTATTCTAAATGAAAAATTCATCAAGGTCACTTGTTGAAAAAGTATATACTTTTTTCTTAAGAAATGGTGTGCAGTTGCCACTAATTATGATAATCTAGATTTTACCATTGCTGAAATCTTATACTTGTTATATTGTGACCAAAACCAAATCTCTCATTGAATAAGTGGAAGAGAAAATAGTTAAATGTCAAACAGAACAAAGAAAGAAAAATAATCTGAAATATATAGAATGCATATATATATGTTTATATATATTATTGGTGAAATAGTAACTGATAGAAAAATCAAAACAGCTAATTCTAGAACTTTCTCCATCTTTTAGTTTAATTTGTCACTGGCTGCTATGAACACTTATATTTTATATGAATCAATGTAAACATATTTGCAGAGATGTCCAAGGGTTTCGGTGATTTGTTCTCAGAAAAGTTGGGTAAAAGTAATGCTAGACAAGTATTTGTAAAGATATTGAGCATTCTTGTCTGTATTTTTTTCACATTATCTCAAATGTTATTTATGATACTTTGATTTGAGATGAATATGGTTTATTACATGAAAGATTCGTTTTTATTAACTCTATGCCAAAGATTTATTGAGAGCTATTATGGCAACCAAAACTGTTTTCTTCCTTGACCTGTGCATATGACTCTAAGCTCCCACAGTGCTGAATCGTTACATAGAAATCCTGAAATAATTTTCATTTGATTTCAGTGTATGATTCTTTAATATATGGCTGGAATCATTTGACACTAATTTATTGAAGATCACTTTGCTCTTGTTCATAAATAAAATTGAGCTGTGATTTATTGTAGAGCTCTGTGTTTTGACTTTGACACTGTCACATTATTGTGCAATAAATTGGCGTGGCTTCCACTCCTGACCATGATAAAGTAACTAGAACTGTGTTTGTCATACCACTGTAACCAGGTAGAAAACAAATCAAACAGAGCGGCAGGCAAACACAGACTTCTCAACAATGGACCACCGAAAGTAACAGGATTCTGAATGGGAAGAAACAGAGCACTGGCATTCTTTATGTATGATCTATCTCGATTTTTTATTTTTGGTTAGGGGAAACAATCCTTTCATAAAGATGAGAAGATGCAGGCCAGAGTCCATGAGGGCTGGAACTTGTCAAAGTGTATTCCAAAGAAGAGCTAATAATTTTTTTAAAGACTCCACATTTTACCTGAAAATCTTATTAAATCCTCCACCAAAAACAAAGTTACTAATATTTTTAATAAAACTACACCAGGGTGGGCCTGAAAACCTATCAGAAATCACTAAGCTAAACAGTTCCAAAAGAAAATGTGCACCTTAGAAATATCAGAAATACTGCCAGCCAAAGGATTGGGATGTTACTGAATACCCATGTCATCAAGTAAACAGACGAGATGCATGCAGGTTGATGGGGTGATCTTACCAGAATTAAACTAGTTCCCTGGTTTTGGCTAGTCAAGACTTCTGTAACAAACAACAAAATTAATCCAGTAAAGAAACAAGCAAATTAAACTACTTAAATGATTAAATAAATAAATTTCCATATTCAGTAAGTTGGAACAAGGCCTAGATAGGAACCAATGTAAAAATCTTAGTACACCCATATTGAAGCAAAAATAACAGGGCCTGCAATGAAGCAGGACAATGTGACCAATAAATAATAGAGAATAAATCTCAGAAGTATAAGAGACAGTAAGAAGAGTGGATAAGCACTTCAGCATGACACACTTTAAAGAGCTTCACGTTTCAATCTATGATTTCAAGTCTTGAGCTA
Source organism: Peromyscus nudipes (assembly GCA_902168325.1). Taxonomy (NCBI): domain Eukaryota; kingdom Metazoa; phylum Chordata; class Mammalia; order Rodentia; family Cricetidae; genus Peromyscus; species Peromyscus nudipes. The sequence goes on from CABHPH010159794.1 coordinate 32,040, forward strand.
AGTCTCAATAGTCTACAAATAGGTATTGGCATGAGGAACGGTAAATAGATGACTTCAACAGAGTAGAGAAATCAGAAATATGCCCACATATAATGGAAAATTGATTTTTAAAAATTCCCATTGCAGTGAGAACACTTGACATGAAAGCTTCTGCCTTGTTTTTAACTGTATAAAACATTACCATTGATACAGAATCACCATCATACCATAGATCTATTGAGATTATTCATCTGGTTATACTGAAACATTGTACCCATTGATTAACAATAACTCACTTTCTTCTTCCATTCCCTGGAAACTACCATTCTATTACTTTCTTCTATAAGTTAGAGTATTTTATGTACTTTATGTAAGTAACGTTACATACTTATTAGAGTATGTACTCAACATTAATCCAAGTTATTAAATATTGTATAGTTCTCTGCTTTTAAGTTTTGAATAGTATTCTAAAGATAAGGGTTCACTGTATTATTTTTATTTACCTGTAATAGACACTAAGTTTGATCCTATATCCTGGGTCTTGTGACTAGTGCTTCATTAAACATAGAAGTGCTAACAATTTTTTGCATCTTAATTTCCATATTTTAGGTTGACACTTAGTAGCAAGTTTGCTGGATGACAAGGTATGTTTATTTTTAATTTTTGAGGAACATTTATATTTCTTAGCATAACAACTGCATTATTTTCACTCTCAGCAGCAGTATGCAAAGAGTCCCACATACATGATTGCTGGCAGATCTTCTTTTGTGTGTGTTTGTTTTGTTTTGGTGTATTTTTTGAGGTTTTTTGTTTTCGAATTTTCACTCTACTGAGTATTTTTCATATTGGTGTAAGGGCAAAAATATACCTTTCTTTAAGAAAGATACACAAATGTTCAGCAGATGCATGAAATTAACCTTAACTGTAATGTAACTACTTGTACCTGGGAAATGAAAAATCAAATTTACAAATAGCCATTTTTAAGAATAGGTCCTGAATGAAGGAAGAGTCTTGTAAAATGGTGTAGGAGAGAATAATATTTATAATATGAAATATTAAAATGACCCATAAATGATAAGTTTACCAAAATTGGCTCAAGGGTGAGATAGACATATATACCCATGTATGCACATATATTTGCAAATTCAGTAAAACATGAATGCTCTATAAGAAGAACTTTACAAAACACTGAACATTGGAATATCTTGAATTTCTTTCTTAAGCAAGATACTAAAAATAACACCAAAATTTTTTAAAATGTTTTTTAATTGTTACATACCAACCACAGATCCCCCTTTCATCTCCCCCTCTACCCCCCAACTCCCAGTAGGATAAGTTCTCCCATGGAGGAACAGCTAAGCTTGGTACATTCAGTTGAGACAGGACCAAGCTCCTCTCCACCTTCATCAAGGGTGAGCAAGGTGTCCAACCATAGGTAGTGGGATCCAGAAAGGCAGCTCATGCCCCAGGGATAGATCCATATCCCACTGCCAAGGGCCCCTCGAACAGACCCAGCTACACAACTGTCTCCCTTATGCAGAGGGTCCAGCCTGGTCCCATGCAGGTTCCACAGCTGTTTGTCCAAAAAATGATATCTCAGATTTTACTAAAATATGACATTACTGTTATTTCAAAGATACCATTAATTTATTGAAAATGTAAAATAGAAACTGGGGTTTATTTTTAGAACATATCCATGAAGATATTAAAATTACAAATGTATCTATATATAAGGAACTTAAGTCTCTTTACAAAAAAAAACCAAAACAACAAAACAAAAAAAAACCCACCTCCCACTCATTTTTAAAATAAACAACAGCTTGAGGAATTTACACAATGAGATGGATGGATTTTGTGTATGCATAACAGGATTATTTAAAACATGAAGCACATTGGAAGTCTAATATGTGTGGGAAAATGAAACTCTGAAGTTGTTAAACAAAGAACAAAATCTACAACTGAGCAATCCCTTTAACAAGCATTTTTATCGCTTATGCAGAGGGCCTACTAGAATCAGGATCCACCCCTGGTGCATGAGCTGGCTTTTTGGAGCCCACTACCTATGGTGGGACACCTTGCACAGTCTTGATGCAGGGGGCGGGACTTAACCTGCCTCTATTGGATGTACCAGGCTCTGCTGACTCACCGTGGAAGGTCTTACCTTGTTGGAGGAGGGAATGGGGAATGGGTTGGGGGTGGGGGGAAGGCTGGAGGGGTGGGAGCAGGGAAGAGAGATCTATGGTTGGTATATGAAATGAATAAAAAATTCCTTAGTAAAAAATAAACTTTAAAAAAAAACGTTTTCCTCTTTCCTATTTAGAACAAATAGTTGTGAGGGCTAGAGAGATGGTTTACTGATTAAGAGCATTTATTGCTCTGCAGAGCACTTGGGTTCTGTTCCCAGAACCAATATAGCTTAAAACTATCACTACCTCCAGTTGCAAGGAATCTGGCACCCACTTCTGACCTCCAGGCACACAAGCAGTGCAAATACTTACATGAAGGCAAAACATTCACACACGTAAAATACAAACAAATGTCCTAAATAAAAATAATCAATATTTATTATCTATATAATTCTACTTTTAGCATTAATATGAAAAATTTTTAAATAATGCAACAAAAAGGCAAATATTTTCAGTAACTCTTGTCATAGTAGGCCATAATTAGAAGCCATATAAATATTGATCAGTAGTTGAATGAATAAATAATTGCATAGCTATCCAATAGTGCCATGACATTAAAATAAAAGTATGACCCTGTATCAGAATATAATGAGGGAAATTACCAAGCAAAGAATTCATTGTCAACCTCTGGATGCCACATGCATTTGTACACACACACACACACACACACACACACACACACAAACACACAAACACACAAACAAAGAGAGAGAGAGAAAGAGATATACAAATGGTTATATAACACAAATGCAATTTAAAAACTATAGGAAATGGAATTATAAATTATACATAATGAATTTCAAAACACATATTAAATAATTCTATTTTTAGGATGTTGAAAAGATAATGAATAGGTATAGTAAAAGAAAGGTTATTACTTATTGTTGGAACCATTTGTTAAATATGAAAATTATGTAATCTAAAGGGGGAAGTATAGTATTCTGAAAGTGAAAATTAAATATGTTAAATGGAGATTATATTGGGGTCAAACATTTGTAAATCCTCGTTATTATGTAGTCTTAGAAGGGATGTGTTTTATTATGGACCAGTGGTTTTTTCAATGGCTTGTTTAAAATAAGTAAATGTAAAACATCATCTTTTCCTCTTATAAAAGAAAATATCATGTATGGAAATTGTAATTATTTGTTTCTTTAAATCATTAAATAATCCATGAGATAAACATATGTGTTTGAGTAATCAGGATGGGGCAGTTCTGTTTTATATTATTCATTTTCCCTGATGACTATCATTTATTACTTTATGAATATTTCACAAATCTATTATAATATTAAAAAAAATCTATGTATTTTAAATTAAGTTTTCATTTTATATTATCAATAAAATCTTAATCTAATAAAATCTCTGTGACTGTAACATGCTTCTTAGTCTCAACATAGCATTACCTTGATTTTAAACATTTTCATTGAAAGAGCTACTGTATAATGATTTCTAGGCAAAGTAAGAAGCGCATGGTTTTGACTGAGCATCCTGAGGCATAGACTCCCTCCCAACCTGCTTCACCTCTGATAATTAGGATAATAGAAAAAACAATGTGTCATCTTTGGCTCACCCGAGTGTCCACAAGCAAATTCACACCCTCTGTCTATTTTTCCTCTCTCTTCAGTTTTGCTCTAATGTGCCAGCTCTACAGCAGGTGTTCCCTTCATGAAGAGGATTACTGTCCTGCCAGACTACCGTATTCTTACACTTCCCAGTTAGCTTCTGAAGACAAAGAGCTACTCGAGTTTTACCTTCATCATTCCACCTGCATCCAAGACTTTGTCAACAGTATTAAGCTGTGAATTGAACTTCCCAGAGGAAAGATTCATGTGTGTCAAAGAGTCCACAAAGTTGGTAAATTGATTAGAAGTCTCTTTTTTTGTGAAGAGATTGCTGAAGGGTAGCAGGAAGGGCCAGAGTTCTTCAGTTCACCCAAAAGCCATGTATTGCCCACTCCTGTGCTTGTTCTAGGATTCACACTTTTGACAATAACATAAATCCTTTTGAAACATGCAAATAGTTCACAAAGTTATCTAAAAGGCTAGAAATGTCACCAGAATGCCTGCATCAGATATTTTCTCCCTTACTGTAACTTGTCCACTTGATGTTTCTGTCAATGTGCTTGAAAAGTGTTTCGGTCTATGGTGTTCTTTGTTCTGTTACTATATAAACGTCATTATTATTACCACACTGTAACATGATAATTGGGGTAACTTCAGTCTGTTTTCTCCAGGCCACAGTCATTTGTATTTGGCTCCAGAAAAAACACTTTCTGTTCTCTTTAAGGTGAGAGTTGTGTTTTGCATTAGGGATCTTTTAAAGAGTGCCCATAGTGACTACAGTGTAATAGTTGTTTCTTCAAAGCTTTTTTTCTCACCAGCAGCCTACATATTGCTGTTGAGGTGCACTAATTGCTTGATAATTGCTCTGTGGTTTTACAACAATGCCTTAGAGGCATAGGCTACTCGAGATTAAACCAACCAAACCCAATATGCATCAAAGCAATAGTCATAGAGATTAGATATTCAAATCTGACCCGAATGCAGGAAAGGCCATACTCCTTGTTGTCTCTTGAATGTGATCTCCAGTCAAGAAGCCAGACAAGTCAACATTCTAGCATTTATCTTGAATGGAACCATTAATTCTCTCCTAATCTCTCTTTATTCTTGTCCCCACTGTTTCTGACACAATATTTAGCTCTGTCTTCACAATTATTGCAAGTGTAACTAGCTACTTTTATTAACTTTGTCTCATGATTTTCTTCTGTCTCCCGTATCTGACTCCTCAGCCCCCTCACTTGACCATAGCATGTCTGGGATCCACATTTTTGAACTGAGTTTCTGATCAAGAGAGTTTTCTTCTTATTGGCATCTTGGCTATGAGAACTGAATGCTAGGTGAAGGGATGCACACAGTATCTTCAACTTTTCGAGGCATATTGTTTTAGAATACACTAACTGCCATGTAAGCATGAGAATTGATGTTTGAAAACCCCGTATTTCAGTAGTGATACTCAAAACAGGGATTCCATCCACAGGAAGAGGGAAACTCCTCCTTTTGCACAAAAATGATGCAGCTTCATGACTGCCAAGATGAGAAATACTGAATATATGTGTTCTCCTAAAAGGCAGGTCTTTAGCTGGGAGAAGAGAACATGTGTTTTTGATTGGACCAATCAGTATTGGATTTTCCCATAGGCAGAGCTGGGAAACGATATTGAGAGAGCAGTCTTAATTCAAATACCTTAAATTCTCATGATGTTATTGAATGCTTCTAGATTTCCATAAACAGATGTGTTTTCATTGTCTATATACACTTTGGCAACTTGATATTTCTAGTACATGAATTTTCTTTTCTCATATTTACTTTCTTGGGTACTATTACAATTTTGAAAAATTGCTTCAAATATTTCTAACTGGGTGGGGGGAGGGTGTTATGACACCAAGGCTAGACAATGGCTCAGTTAGAAATAATCTTTGACAAATAAGCATGAGGACCTGAATTTTACTTCCCGCCTCTCAACCCACCTAAGAGCCAGGAGAAACAGCAAATTTCTAATCCCATCTTTGAGAACATGGAGGTAGATAGAACCATGTGACTTCTCAGTAAGCCACTGTAAGCTAATCAGATAATCTCAGGTTAATAAGACTCTGTCTCCAAAATCAAGATAGACAGTTTGGGAACATCTGAAGTTAATGTGATTCCCTCATCCCTACTCTGTATAAATATAAGTAACCACACTTTTGCACCCACACTTAAACAAACTACATTATTCATTCTATGTTCTTTGTTTGGAATACTACATTAAATGATTATAATAAGGAACTCAAATATATTTATAAGCACCAACACATTAATGTCAGCCTCATCACTAAGAAGTGGATTGTTAAAATGCAGTAATATCCTTTCAGAGGTTTACAGAGGCGAATATGTTTGCAATAAATGTTTAACGGTCTTCATTAAGCTCTCTTAGCACGTTAAAATCATTGGATATTGTTACAATAATTAGTCTCTTTAACAGCAGAGTGAGCACAAGTAGGCTTGATCACGTGCCCAGATTTCTCAACGAAGCCCCCAACATTTTGATAACTTTCACTAATAACAGAAGCCACAGTTGTGTAGCGAACAATCACATCAAGGGAATATCAATTTTGGATATTTGTATTATGTAGGCACAATCATACCAAACAATAGATGAAATATTTCAACCCAAGTATAAATAGAGGATCAACATGCTACCAAAAAAATATTCTTCTGTAACTAACCTAGCATGAAAAGCAAAGGAATAAAATAACAATCTGAGCTGCCGTGGCTAGCACTGCAGTCACTTGGATGATTATGGGCATTTGAAAGATGGACATATTTTGACCATTTCAATCATAGAAGTTATGGTCAATTGACTTGTAGAAAGGAGTAGAAATGGAGTTTCAGATCCAACTGTTCTATTTTTACCAAACCAGAGGACAAAATGTCATTTGTGGCTTATCTTCAGAATTTCAAGATTGTTTTATGTGCATCTGAGTTGCAAATAGGCTATTATCATGGAATTTCACTGAAGGTACTTTGCAAAACACATTTTGAATTTCATGTAGGAAAAGAGATAAAGTTGCAATCAAAATAAATGCCCTGATATTGGCCACCTATTTCCTAAGGCAAAATGAATTTAAATGTCTCTCTTTGCTTAAACAGAAACAGTACCAATTAGTCTCAGTAGTAATAATGTAAATTCATATTAGATCTGAAACTGAGGTAATTTAGAAGGAAACATCAAAAGACCAATGGATGTTGATAATATTCCTTTACTAATGGCTTGGATGTGCACAAATGACTCTCAAGGAAATGGTGCAGAGCACTTTTCTGAATCTATAATCTGTCATATAGAATACACCCATATATTGTCCAACCAAATACTACTATAGAGATCCCTTCTGAATTTTTGCACTTTTTTCATATAAATATGAAGGTTTTGTTCATCTCTGAAACCTTGGTAAACTATCTTAGATATGTATGAATCTTTTTCCAAAACCTTTTGTTATGTAGAGTACTTTTCAACCTTTAAAAACCTGAATAATTACCTCGAGAAATTCTTTATTGTGGTTAAAAGAACTAGTTTTTTTTTACCCCCTTCTTGCATAAATTAAGCATCTCTGAGAAAACCAGGTAATGATTTTTTAAATATGCAATTTAAAATTTCAAACCATATTACCATTTTCCTCTCAGAAGCTTCACTGTCAGTGACTTGGTAAAACCATCATTAATCACTAGATAAGCTACAGTCATGTGGTGATTGTAATTTGGTCCCATGGAACCAAAGACAAATGATATGGAATACTATTAGCAATGATAGCTTTAATGTAGACATTCATCATGGACTTGGGTTCACTTGATGTGACTTTAGGATAAAAACTGGGGGGAAATTGCCTATCTGTTAAAAAAAAAAGAAAAAAATACTATTAAATCATAATTTGGGCAAATTTACAAAAATTGCAAGAGATAGATTTTACGTTTTTTTTCTGTTAAAAGACAAAATAGCAGGGGTCTCTCAAGAAACCAGATGCAGTACAATTAGAATAGCTAGTGCTGATTAGTTGTTATCTATCTAATTACTAATAATAGAAGCTGGAGGCTTTGGCAAGCTATCTATTTATAGGAGCCACAAGGCTTCTGTGGTTCATCAGAATAGGTAGATGGCTAACAGCAGCTCAAGACACACACCTACACACTCACACACACATACAAGCACGCTAACATTACATTCTCTTTCATTTGTGATATATTTTATTGATTATTAAATACACTACATTATAACCTCAAACATAATCATTGAGAAGGGATCCTTGTTATTAATTTAAGTGAACTCATTTGAGAGGTGGCTTAGATTTTTCAAGGACAAAGACAATCATTAGTAAATGTATCTCCTGTAGGAAGTTTTTAATGTGAACAGGATATAGCATGGAAAGTGTGAATGTAATCCACCGTAAGGAAAAAATATCTACTCTGGTTGCAGCCTTCTAAACTATAAAAAGGATGATCTTTAAATTTTCTTGTGAAGAACAACAACAAAAAAAAAAAGGCATGAGGACTAAACTCAATGTCACTGTACATGTTCTTTATTTCATTTATTATTTTTTAATGTTTGTATGCCTGCACCTAGTTATGAGGATTCCTAAGTTCCACCTGCCTCTGTCTCCAGATATTTGTTCCCTATACAGTATTGACTAATGGAATTGTCTACTCCACATTGTACTTCAAGGTTACAGATAATCCTCTGTCCTACATGTTTACTTAAATTGTAAGGGTGAACCAGATTTGAGATCTTGCCCATCAGGTACTTGACTCTTCAAGATTTAAATTAGTAAACAGAATGAAAAGAACTTTACTATTTTATTTACTTGAATATTTTCAGATTTGTTTGTATATGTGTATATATATATATATGTGTGTGTGTGTGTGTGTGTGTGTGTGTGTGTGTATAAAATTTTCAGTATTTCCATGGTATTTAGGTTGTGTATCTATTTATATCAGATATAAAAACTGTATTAATATATAATACACTTAGTATTTTTTTAATTTTATCAATATCTTCTACCACTTCTTTTAGTAAAAAAAAATGGTATTCATGTTTATAAGCCATGAAGAATATGCCCTACATTTACCTTAGTGCATATAGATGCATGAGTCTGAGATCCCAATCTCAGTGCCATGGAAAGGTTGGATTATCTACCCAGTCCATAAAGAATGAATTATTTATAAGATGTTGAAAACATCCCAATGGTAGAAGAAATTTGAAAAAGAAGTTACCTAATTTAGAATTTCCCTAAAAGGTGTGGCTGCTATATATAGTGTCGTGGAAATTGAGGTCCTACAATTGTGATAAGGACTCCTGCTGGGAGCCTGACAGCAGAGTTATTACACAAATGCTAAATTTCAGATGCTGTAAATCTGGAGAAAATATTTTGTAGAACACATGTTTGAGCCACACTATTAATTTTCTAACACTACTGTAAAATTATAGTACAGACTGAGTAACTTAATCAATAGCCATTTATTTCTTACTGGTCTGGAGGCTGAAAGCTGGGGAAGGGGTTGCCAGGGTTGGTTTCTGCAGAGGCTGCTTTTCTTGGCCTGTGTGTGGCTGCCTTCTCTTTGTCCTTACATGATCATTCCTTTTATGTCCACGTATATCAAAGAGTATACTTTTATATTTCTCCATGCTTCCAAATTCCATTTTCTTACAAGGAGACCAGTCAAATAGAATTAAGCTCACCCCAACAACATCTTTCATCCCATTAATCTTCTCTTTTAAATACAGTATCTCTTAATATAGTCACATCCTAAAGAAATGGGGATTAGAGAGCATCAACACAGGAATTTTGGGAGGGGGATTCAGGAATCACACACCTACAATATAACAATGGAAATTTAGTCCAGAACAATACAGATAAAACTTCTCTGCCATACCATTTATATTATATAAATTATGCTTCTAAATTTTCAATTGTTACATCAAGAACTCCAACAACCACTGTTAGAATTATATTAAATAACAGTGGTAAACATTACAATAGCTTTTGCCCCTGTCAAGTAAAATAAAATATTAAAAATTTTCTAACATTAAAACATGTGAATAAACCTGGCCAGTCTGATGTAGGGACTATTCTTCACAAACTCTTTCCCTGGATTTAAAATGAATGGGTGTTCTTCATATGATGGAAATGTTACTGATGAATTGGTTCATTCTTTTTGGTGACTATTTTACAAAATCTTCCTAGGACGTTTGCCTTTACAATGGCTATAATCATGTCTTATCACATTTTATAGATTATGTCAGGGCATTTCATTGGGTCAAATACTTAAGATATTCTAGTTGCTTTACTCACAAATTTCTAGTTTATTATATTTGAGTCCACATTAATAAGCCACAGATCTCTTTCTCCCTCCAAGCCCTCCTATGGGAGAGCTTTCCCATATACATTCCTTGCTATCTTTCTGATGCATGGCCTCGTTTTCCATTATTTGTTGGTGTTGTTGTGGGTGGTGTTGGTGTGTGTGAGTGTGTGTGTGTGTGTGTGTGTGTGTGTGTGTGTGTATAATACATGTATATAACTTGCTCAGTCTGTATAATGCTACTTTTATATGGTTTCAGGGCTGACCATTTGATACTGGATAACTAATGAGTGTGCATTTTCTCTTGAACACAAGATTCCTTAATTATCAGTAGATTTTTTGTGGGGTTGGGGTATCATGAGCTTTGTCCAACAACATTAACATGTCTATTAATGTTGTCCTTGTTCAGATCATGTTTGGGCAACTGTGTAGGTGATACTTTATGGGTGTAGTTTCTGACATTCCTATGAGACACACTCTCAAAGAAAACTCTGAGTTCCTTTGACTTTTACATTCTTTCTGCCCCTTTTTCTTCAAGGTTGTCTGAGACTTAGGTGCAAGATACGTGCTGCAGATGTAGCAGTTGGATCTGTGCTCCACAACCCCTTGTTTTATTGGTTGTGCTTTTCTGTTACAGTTTCTGTCTGTTGTCATGATGTGTTTCCTTAAGGAGGGACAAGAACTCCACTTTCAGATGCAGGAACACAAATGCTGCATACATATTCCCTCTCATCTGAAGATTCTAGCTCAAAATCTTCACATGTGAGTACACAGCTTTGAGTAACTAAGGACCCAGGAAAGTAAAAACTGTTGACAGTGTGGGTTGGAGGGCAGTAACAGAAAGGGGAATAGCAGGATACAAGTGCTTGGGAAGGGTAATTTGGAAAAACAGGGGGCTCTAATTAAAGAGGGGACAAATAAATACATAAGAACAAGAATGTGGGTTAAACAAAACTAAGGATGCCTGAAAAAGTCATATTATTATCTATCTACCTAAATATACCTATAATACATGAAGTCAGTGTATAGATATACATACACATTTTAAATGAAATTTCCCTCTGGAATGACAATGATAACCTGAAGAGCCACAGATCATCCACCAAAAACCCAATACCATGTTTGAGAAGTCCTCTTTTGAGTTGTTGGTAGAGGTTATCCAAGAAACCCCCAAATATTATATGCTAGTGTTATTGCCCTTAGTTGTCTTTGAGAGGTGGTAGGTAGGTTACTATTGTTTAAGATACCCTGCTCTTTAAACATGTGGCCCAAAGTTCTCTGAGCTGTAACTGACCTGAATGCCTTATTCGTAAGGATTAACTTTCTTGTTATGAGTTAGCACCACATGAGCTTCCAAGGGAGGGAAGAAACCAACAGTCCTACCCAGATGTGATGAATCACAACAATAGCCAGAAGGTCATAATAAACCCATGGGTAGTAGCGGCACATATACCTTGGCAGTAACTAACAGCTGTATAATTGGGCTTGAGACTTACTCATTAAGAGAGAAAACATGCCTGGTACTGGAAACCTAACCAGGGTTATGAACCCATGGATCTCAGAGGAGAACTTACAGATGGCATGTTACTAAAGTAGTGTAATCTCTAACTACATTATTTTATTTGTCTTTATATCTACAATATCATTTAAAATATGTGGTCATCTTATCTGAAAAGTAAAGTGTAACAGTATATTACATTTTGTATATGTACCTTATTCTTGTTTTGTAATCTAAGAATAAATGTTTTAACCACAGTTTGTCAAGAGTTGTTTGTCCAGGCAAGTATTTGGGATGACTTCTTTACTTACTACTGTAGTTTATACTTTTTTTCCCAATAGGTCATATCTTATCCTTCATAACAGGGGTCATACAGCTAATGCCACAGCCTGCTTACAAACATGTCTTATGTATATAGTTTTTGAGGACTGAAATATATTTTTCAATCTACTAGAAATTCAGTGGTATCATTTAGTAATATGTTGGACTCCACTCATCAAGGAGACATGTTAACCAATAAAATGTAGAGGAAGACACTCCTCCTGGGATTCCAGAAAAGTATGCTCTCCCATGGCTTGGCTTTGATGATATGTTCTATCATCCACTTCAGGAAGCATGCAACCACAGCTAAAGCACAGAGATACATCATCCCATAACACATGGAGGGAAAGATCTTTAACAGGATTTTCCTGAGAACACTCCGACCTCACACGAATAACCATGTTATACCCTTCAGTATGAACATCAAGGGCAATGACCTCCTCTACCCCCCCCTTTGATTCTTTTGGTTCCTAATAAGATGTTATTTGTATTATATAATTTTCTTGAAAGTATTGGGTGTGGTGGTATATTGTGTACCCCAATAAAGCTTACCTGGGGATCAGAGGACAGAGCCAGCCACTAACTTAGACATAGAGGTCAGGCAGTGGTAGTACACCTTTAATCCTATCACTCAGTAGATAGATCCATTTGGATCTCTGTGAGTTCAAGTCCACCCTGGGCTGCATGAAAGGAACAGAACCAGGCAGTGGTGACACATGTTTTTAATCCCAGGAAATACGATGGCAGGACACAGAAAGGTATATAACACATGAAGAAACAGGAACTCACTCTCTTGCAGCTGAGGATTTCATAGAGGTAAGCTAGTGACTGGCTGTTTTGCTTCTCTGATCTTTCAGCTTTCACCCCAATATCTGGCTCTGGGTTTTTTATTATAAGACCTTTTAAGATTCATGTTACATTTGGGTGCCCAACGTGGAGCAAGAGTTTCCACCTAAAACCTGATAGAACTTAATAAGAGATACTGAAACAGAGCCAAAAACAGTTTCGTTTCATGCAGACCGAGGTACAGAGATGCCACAGCATTCCAGCTTGAGTGCAGCATGGTAGATTTCCATATGGTACACAGAGCTGTCTCCAAGCTATGCAGCATGCTTTTACTCATACAGATTTAGCTTTTACTCACAGATAAAAAGGGTTTATGGGCCAGCTGCATGCTACCTGGTGGCAGCATGGACCCCAGAGTAGGTGCAGTAAGTGTGACTCTCCTGTGTACCTTTGCCAGGATGGGAAACTGAGGTGGGAGGAGTCAGTAGCCAGGGTTGCCACTTCAATCTTAGCCAGGCTGTAGTTTGCAATGATCAGAAAAGGATTATAAATACACAAAAGACAGATTCAGATGGAATAAACCTCTAAATGGTTTACATTATGTGTAAAAATGTAAGTAGGCTTGGAAGAGAGGAAAAAGAGGAAAGAGTTATAAAAAGAAATAGATAATTTTAAAAAATAAAGTCTTTAAAGAAGACAGTAAAAGTAATATAAAAAA
>CABHPH010159795.1:0-39957 GCA_902168325.1 Peromyscus nudipes
AGGCACTACTAAAACCAGAGAAATAGAGTTGAGATTTTTCTTGTGGCAAGAAAGATAGAGTTCAGTACATTAGTCTTTCCAAACTGAACCTTGATAGACCTCCCACCCACTCTCCAATATACTACACAGGTTCTTGGTGATAAGCCAGGAATGTAACTCATTTTTCAAAACAAAATGAGTTCCTGAAGAAAAGAATAGACTCATATTTCTTCAATGAAAAATAATGTTTTGGAGAAGTACAGTTCACAATTAAGAAAGAAAAGCAGGGGACTCATCTGTGAAAGCAGCATCTGAGGAACTTAAGCCTTCCTTTATAAAAATGTTGAAGAACCTATGGAAAGCTCTGCTAATAAGAAGCTAATATACAGGGGATCTCAGGTGAGAAATGAAATTTAAAATAATCAAGTGCATATATGTAATTTCAGTGCTTGGGAGGGAAAATAAGGGGAATTATGAGTTCAAGTCCTGGATGAGCTGCATAGCAAATGTCAGACAGGGGAGCATGGGAAAACACTGTCTCAAAGATTCAATTATAGAAAAACCTAGAAATTCTGTAACTGAAAAGTTATTTCTTAAATGAAAAATTCACTAATGGTCTTCTCAGTAAATTGGATGTCACAGAAGAGAATCAATAAACTAGAAGGCAGATCAATGATAATTACTCAATCTAAGTAGGGGAGATTGTGACTGCAGAAAGATTTGCATAGCTTCAGTGACTTATGAGATAACACCAAATAGTGTAATACTTGCCTAAATTGAACTTCAGAAAGAAGAAGGCGCAGAATGAGCATGACAAGTTGTTGAAGATAGACTGACTGAAGTTAAATGGGAAACATCAATGTCTGGATCTAGGAATCAGGGTACGCTAGACAGCATGAGTGCAGGTAGAGCCACAACTTAGGCACATCTTAATCAAAGCATTGAAAAGACAAGATTAAGGTAAAAAATTTAAAGTTATTAGAGGAAAGAAGAACATTACATATGTAGAAGTACAAATGACAGACATCATGGTCACTTTTTGTCACCTTAACAAAAACCTACATCTACTTGGGATGAAGAAATATCAACCCAGAAACCGCCTCTAAAAGATTGGCCTGATAACGTATCTTTGGGACATTTTCTTAATTTCTAAGTGATATAGGGAGTTTCAGCCCATTGTTCGTGGTCCCATCCTGATGCAGGTGGGCCTGCACTGTATAAGAATTGAGGTAAATGAAGCCAGGGGAGGCAAGATACTGAACATCATTTCTCTATGGTCTCTGATTCAGTTCCTGCCTCCAGGTACCTGCCTTGGGTTCATTCTATGGCTTCCTACTGTGATGGACTGTAATGTGTGAGTTAAAACAAACCCTTTCCTTCCCTAAGTTGCTTTAGGTCAGGGTTTATCAGAGTAACAGAGAACAAAATAGGACAGCAAATGCTTACTTATCAGAATGTTGAAGGACTCAAACAATAGGCTTGTACTTTAGAACACTGTGGGGTAATGTAGCTATCAGTGAAGGATTTTATTTCCTGTAAAATATTCTTTAAATTTTTTATTAAAGCAAAATAAGAGATAATTAGATATCACAATGTCTGAGCTTTTAAGATGTGGCAAAGAATGTTCTTCAGCATAAGAGGAAAATGACATTCTGTGAACCTTACCCCACTGAAAAGGAAGAAGAGGACAATAAATGTTAAATATATAGGTAAATATAAGGGAGATAGATACTTTTTATTTTTTATTTTCTTTCAATTTAGTTGAAACTCTTTTCAATAGAATGGATTGAACCTAGAGCTTTGCACATACCATACAAGGACTTTGCTCCTGATCTATATCTCTAGTCTAAGATAATTGACTTTGGAGGTTAATAATATGTTTAGAATACAGGAAAAGTATTGTAAGCAGTAGCACAAAAGATGGAGGTAGGAAAAAGGAGTTTTACTTTTGGAATATGCGGTGATATATTGTATACCCTAATAAAATTTGCCTGAAGATGAGAGAACAGAACAAGCTACTAGATTAAGCATAGAGGCCAGGCAGTGGTGGCACATACCTTTAACCCTAGCACTCCAGAGGCACAGATCCATCTGGATCTCTGTGAGTTCAAAGCCACTCTGGACTACATGAGATTGATTCAGTCTAGGAGAGAAACAGAGCCAGGCAATGGTGGCACATACCTTTAATCCCAGTACTTGGGAGTCACATGCCTTTAATCCCAGCACTTGGGACTTCATGCCTTTGCTCCCAGTACTTGGGAGGTGCACACACCATTAATCCCAGCACTAAAAAGGAAGTGATATGATTGGACGGAGAAAGGTATATAAGGTGTGAGGAGACAGGAACTAAAGGCTTTTTTGACTGAAACCTTTTTGGCTGAGGAAGCTCATTCAGCTGGAGGCCTATTGACTGAGACCATTTCAGGCTGAGGAGTTGGCGAAGTGAGACATGGTAGTGGCTTGTTCTTTTGTCTCTCTGATCTTTCAGCATTTACTCAAATATCTGGTACTGGTTTTTTTTTTTTTTTTTTTTTTTTTTATTAAAAGACCATTATACAAATTCAAACAACACCTGGTGTCCAGCTTTTGGGGTACAAATTCACGAAAAAGCCACTTGCCTGTGGTCTTACAGTCCCTAGCTGAGGCCCCAGCTGCATGTGACTGGAGCCTCCACTCCACTTGGGCTGGAATCCCTAACCTGCAGCTAAGTTTCTGTTATAGCCTCTCTAGGGTAAACTCCCCAGGATCAGGCTCTGATTGCATGTTCCCCTGTGAAGACGGCTGGATCTTTTGTTTCTTTCCTCTCTGGTTTTGGCTTCCTCTGGGACCCCTCCTCGGGCTGCTGCTACACCATCATCTGAATCGTCCTTGTCAGCAGATTTGGTGAGTCAATTGGGATTTCTTAAAGGGAGGAATCATTTAAAAGAGAGTCCCGTGTGCCAACCCCCCCCTCCCGCTTTCAAAGATGGGAAGCAATACAATGGAAAGCATTTGGTCTCTGTTTGATAATACATTAGTCACTCTGAAAATAGTTAAAACAATTAAATGAGAGGAAGTTGTTGATGGGATTTATGTAATGTCAATTATAAATATTATTTGTTTGATCATTTCTGTTTTATCATTAAAAAAGTTGGTTAATATGAGTGCCAAGATAAAAAGTTTTAGAAAAATCTGTTAAAGCAGATCATAGAGATATTCAGACCCAGACAGAGGAAGTTAAAGGGGAAACAATCTCAGCGTTGCATTATAAGGTTACAGAGAAACAGCCTAAGGCTTTCAGACAGAGTGGCCTTGAACTCACAGAGATCCAGATGGATCTCTGCCTCCCAAGTGCTAGGATTAAAGGTATATGCCACCACTGCCTGGCCTCTATGTTTAATCTAGTGGCTTATTCTGTCCTCTAATCTTCAGGTAAATTTCATTAGGGCACGCAACATATCACCACATTTCCCTTTTTTTCTAAAATAATAAAAGTAGGTTATAACTAATATAAGAAAAACTATATACAATAAGTATATATAATATATACAGTCAAGAATTACATTAACAATGTCCAGTCCATAACATTTGACAAATTCAGAGAAAATACTCCATTATTCATCTTGTTTTTGTGAATCCAAAATATTATACCTAATTCATGTTCTGTCCTAACTTGTATTACCAACTGAAAACTATCTTTTGATGTCTTTCAAACTTAGACACTTTACACCTCTTTAGTGAGTTTCTTTTCAGAATTTATTGACAAGAAAAACTATAATGATCTAGTCTTTAACTCTGTCAGAGACTCAAGAAGGAAATAATATTACCTAAGTAAGCATGAAGTGCAAACAAGTGACTTCCAAATAAAATGTGAGAATTGACAGAAACAGCTGGCTCCCTAGACAGTCACCCAAGGTTACTCTGCAAAATTGAGGCATCCATCTTTGGCCTAGAGGCATAGCATACCTGACAGACTTTTCTGTGAAGCAGGGTATTCTGAAGGGCTGTCCCACCTTGTCTTGGCAAGATTCAGCAGTCCTTTCTTTTGTGTCCTGCGTGTGCATTTAGATAACATACTGCCAGCAGTTGAGGCAAGGGCACTTTCTTGTCCAGTAGCTAACTTTTGCTACAAGGAAAGTAAACTCCATAAGGAGTTTCTTCAGTGTCCATCATCTTCTCTGAAGTAGATTGGTGCTGCCAGGAGAAGACATGTCACACAGTCATAAAAACATAAGAATCTATGTTATTAAAACATTTTCAATGCCATAATCTATAGATCTCTGAAGTGTTTGAAGATGACCTATCTGAAATATATCTGTTTGACCTTAAAAACATACCTAATATGGCTTACAAGTTTGATTGTAAGACTAGCTACTATCTTGCATTACTTTATATCCTAATTAGTTGATAATAATAACTTTCAAGGACTATCAATGTGCATTACATTGTTAAATGAGTTTCATAGGTACAATACCTTGAATAAGATTAGAAATGTATGTACAGTATGTTCTAACAAAATCGCAAATTTGTATCAGTATACACAAGTTGTATACAATATACAAAAATCCAATCCAATGTTAAATATTTAAAACTAGTAGTTGCCGTTTAAAAGTAGATTCAATAATCTACCTTTTAATCCTATCCTATCCATATTCTCTCCTTTTCTTTTCAGAGTAGATTCAATAATCTACCTCTTTAGCCTTTCATTTCTATATAATATCTTTCTATATCATATCTCCATTTCTTTTTTTAGAAAGAGATTGACCATGACCCATAACAATTTTTAACCAACCTCTAAACAAAGACAAATATCCATAATCCATTTTTTTTGGAATGTGGGCATAGTTTTCTAGGCTACTTCCTGCTGATTGGGGGTGCTGTTAGATTTATGAGGAGACAAAGAAAATTTAAGATTATGGTCAAATCCTGATTGGAGTAGTCTGTGAGACTGTATCCTTTAAAGTAACCATCTTGATATTGTCCTGAGCAGTTTGTGGTCCAAAGCCAATCTTTGGGTGGTGTTTGTCAGCTTAATGGAGTTATCATTGTCCTGATGGAATGTCATTGTGGGGTTCCATCATCTTTTCAGAGACTTCAACGTTGCTGTTAGGTTTGGTCATGGTTCACTGCAGAAAATATTTCTTGTGGGACATTTTTTTTTCTGGATGATTTGTCCTTTTTCTTCAGATGTCTCATTTGTCCAGTGTTCCTCAGATGCCTTAGCCTTCATTCTCCTGAAAGACAAAAACAAAACCCTTCCCTAACCCTAACTTTGGAGAGTTTCCAAATCTAATCTTTATCAATTTTGATTTATGGTTTCTCCTGAATTTTTTTTGTTCTCTTCTATAGCTGTTCTACCATCCAGAGCAGTATGGTTTTTTATAATAGACATTAGATTCTTTAATTGCTCTGAGAAGGCATTTCCTCTACAGTGGCAGGAAATGACTGAATGGAATTTGACATGGGGGGCCTATGAGAGGCCCCTCAGGGAGTTTCCTGATGGCAAAGGTAAGGGATTACCTTGTCTGTCCCTTGTTGATCTATCTTCGTTAGTCCAATGTCTGCCTTTGCCACACTTTCTACATAATCCAGAAGGGAGGGGCATTCTGTTGGGATTATTCCTTGAAAAAAGACTGTTTCTAGGAATGCCCTATTTACAGTCACTTCTTAGGTGACCTTGTTTACTGCAGTTAAAACTTTTGACATTACTATTTTTCTTCAATTCTCTGGAAATCATCTCTCCTATCCAAGCATCATCATGATCATGAGATTCAATATTTATTGTATCATGGATCCATTCCTCCAAGGGTGCTGATCTTGCCTTTAACAGCCTGATTACCCTTTTTACATTAGCATTTTTTAAAAACCACAGAATCAATTATTATCTGTCTAGCTTCTGAATTTGTTAACATTCTATTTACTGCTGAAGTCAGTCTTGGTAAGAAATCAGTGAAGGTTTCTTTTGGGCCCTGTATAACTTTAGTAAATGACTCAATTTTCTTTCCTACTTCTTCAATTCTGTCCCAAGCATTCAAGGCTGCCATGTGGCATAAAGACAGGGTGCGGTCCTCTTATAAAGATTGTCTTTGTATGTCAGCATAATTACCTTCTGCAAGAAGTTGATCTTGGCAAATTTCAATACCTCTAGCCCTACTCCATTGTTCAATGGTCTTAGCCTCATTCTTCCACCAGGTCCTCCATTGGGGACCAGCCTCTAAGACAGCTGTAACCAAATCTCTCCAGTCTTGAGGGATAATTTTATTACAAGTTGACTACAAGTTTAACATCTGCTTCACAAAAGATGAGTGGATGACATGTGAGACTATTGCTTTTATGAATCGCCTCAAATCTAACATTTTCACAGTAGTCCAGTCAACTCTTACACAGCCTTGAGGATATCGATCACTGGGTAGTGCCTATAAGGTTACTGGGTAGATTAAGGTTGGCTATTTGAAAGTCTTAGGTTGTTTCTCTGTAACCTTATAATGCAATATTGAGATTGGTTCTCCTTTAAATTCTTCTGTCTGGGTCTGAATATTGTTATGATTTGTTTTAACATTTTTTTCTAAAGCTTTTATCTTGGCACTCATATTAAGCAACTTTTTAAGTGATAAAACAGAAGTGATCAAACAAATAATATTTATAATTGGCATTAAATAAATCCCATCAACATTAATTATCCTCTCATTTAATTGTTCCATTTTCAGAGTGACTAATGTATTATCAAACAGAGACCAAAAGTCTTCCATTGTAAAAATGTTTCCCATTTTTTAATGTGGGAAAAAACTTTCTTTTAACTAATTTCTCCCTTTAAGAAATCCCGCTGGGCGGTGGTGGCACACGCCTTTAATCTCAGCACTCGGGAGGCAGAGGCAGGTGGATCTCTGTGAGTTTGAGGCCAGCCTGGTCTCTAAAGTGAGTTCCAGGAAAGGCGCAAAGCTACACAGAGAAACCCTGTCTCGAAAAACCAAAAAAAAAAAAAAAAAAAAAATCCCAACTGACTCACCAAATCTGCTGACAGTGATGATTCAAATGACAGTGTGGCAGCAGCCTGAGGAGGGGGCTCAAAGAAAGCCAAAACCCACCAGGAGAAGAGAGAAGTGAAAGATCCAGCTATCTCACAAGGAAAATATGAGAAATGTGGCTAACTCCTTCAGTTTTGGTGGCCCCAAAACCTATGATGTTTGCTGCAGAGAGGTTGCAACAAAAACTTAGTCAGCAGGTTAGGGAGTTCGGCCCATGCAGGGTGGAGATTCTGATCGCGTGTAGCTCGGGCCTGAGCCAAGGACTACAAGGCCACAGACAAGTGGCCTTTTTGTGAATTAGTACCCCACATGTTAGATTCTAGATGTTGCTTGAATCTTAAATTGGTCTTATAATAAAAAACCCAGAGCCAGATATTGGGGTAAATGCTGAAAAATCCGAGAGACAACGGACAGCCACTACTTCCTACCTCACCAACTCCTTAGCTTGAAAAAATCTCTAGTTCCTGTCTCTTCACATATATCTTTCTTTTCTCAGGCTTCACTTTCTGGGAATAAGGGAGTGCGTGCTTCCCAAGCAAAGGCATGGGATCTCAAGTGCTGTGATTAAAGGCATGTGATTCCCAAGTATGGGATTAAAGGTATGTGCCACCACTGCCTGGCCTCTGTTTAATCTAGTGGCTTGTTTTGTTCTCTTCAGGCAAATTTTATTAGGGTACACAATATATCACCATACTCAGGCCTTATGTGGGTATGCATGGCTAGACACTGGGCAGCATGTGTAATGAATGAGTCTAGCTCTGTCCTGTCAGCTAGCTCCCAAAAAACAACACAAGAGATTTTTTTTATTAAGCCTTAGCTTATACTTGTTTCTAACTAGCTCTTATAACGTAAATTAACCCATTTCTATTAATCTATGTGCTGCCATATGACTCGTGGCTTTTACCTCTCCTCCTGCATGTCCTACTTCCTCTGTGTCTGGATGGCGACTCCCCCTTTCTTCTTTCCTGCCTATACCTGCTGCCTAGCTATTGGCCATTTAGCTTTTTATTAAACCGATCACAGTGACATATGTTTACACAGTATAATCAAATATCTTGCATCAGGAAGGAAGCAGTTTCATCTCACGTGCTTGTATTGTGGTTAGCCCTATTGTCAGTTCTCATGCTAAAGTTTCCAGATGTGTGCAGGTGCTCTAGATATTATGTTGTCTGAATCACATCAGTCTTTTCTAGATAAGTAAAGGTAAAGATGTGTTTTGCTTTATCACACAGGGTTGAAATAAGCCTGAAACCAAAATGAAACATAGGCTCAAATTACTCTATGGGAACATTACTAGTTTATTTTGTTAATAAGGAATTTGTGTTTTTGTAGAACTCACCAATTTTTGTGAAGAAAGAGTTGCTAATAAAGTTAAGCCAATGACAGACTTTAAATCTGTATGCTCTCTCAGAGTGACTTTTCTAACTGAGTGTATTGTAGGTTATATGGCAATTAAAAGATCATACCTATAATCGTAGAACCTTTCCTTAATGAAAATTCTCAAATCCCCAAAACATGACATTTCATCAGCCTACACAATTAATCTAATCCAAGCACTGCCTTACCTGCTTTACAAAATTAGATCAGAGTAGATGCACTTACGCCTTTACTAACGCTAAACATGTCTTTATCCTGAAATTTTTTTTTTTTTTGGAAAAAATGGGTAGATCTGGAAAATATAATAAATGAGGTGACCTTAAATTCAGAAAGAAAAAAGCTTCCATGTCCTTCTATATATGAATTCTCATTTTAATGCATGTATGTACAGATAAATAGATGTAAATTTTGGTAAATCCTTAGAGGCTAGAGAGGAGATCAAGTGAGTACAGAGAGGTGCTGAGGAAGACAGTGAAGAGCGAATGACACATGACATGAAAGCAAAAGAAGACTGACAGGAGGAGGGGTGAAAGCTAGGAAGAGGTTGGAGATACGGGACAAGCAGATTCTAGTAAAACACACTTTGAACATGCTACTGATGATATCTAATGCTTTATGTGCTAATTTTAAAAAAGAACCCTACACAATAAACTCCTTCTCTGGTTGTTCTAAAGGCAAACTTAATAAACTGTCCCCTCTACAATGCAGGCAGCACATCACAACCATGTACATTTTGAAAAATACTTTTCCTATGTTGCTTTTCTGAAAATGATATTTGATGGCTCTTTGTAGCAGTCAAGCTAGCCTGTATTTATTGCTATCTATAAGCTCTGTCCATCTTGCCACACTCTCTTTCCCCCTGCCATGTGCTCACTCAAATCTGTTGTTCTGTTTAGATTATCTACCCTTAGTTTTCAAAGCACTATATATATATACTCATTATATATGTGTGTATATACATACATATATATGTATATATATATGTATGTATATACACACACTCATTATTGTGTATGGAATCATTTCTGAATTTTCCTCATTTGGGATGCACTCTTATCTTTCTTCTACCAACTCATGTAGCATGAATCTTAAAGAGTCTTATTAATAAAAACAAACCTAGTGCCAGATATTGGGGTCAATGCTGGAAGATCAGAGAAGCAGAACATGCCACATCCACCTCACCTTGCCAATTCCACAGCTGATCCTGTTTCTTCAGACTGGACACCTCTCAGCTGAACTGTGCTGCTCAAAAGCTTAAAAACTTAACCAGCCCTAGTTCCTAGTCCTCACGCCTTATATACCTTTCTGCTTTCTGCTATCTGCTATCACTTCCTGGGATTAAAGGCTCACTTCCTGGGATTAAAGGTATGAGTCACCATGCCTGGTTGTTTCCAGTGTGGCTTTAAACTCACAGAGATCCAGGTGGTTTTCTGCCTCCCAAGTGATAGGATTAAAGGCGTGTGTGCCACCATTTTCTGGCCTTTATATCTAGTGGCTGTTCTGTTCTCTGACCTCAGATAAGTTTATTAGGGTGCACAATATTTTGGGGAACACAGTATCACCACAAACTCAAGCCCTACTATTGATGAATGATTACAGGTTCAAAGGAAGTTGAATATTCTCTATGAAACACTACTAATTGGAACATCTCACATTTATATGTACTTTCTAGAGACTCATTGTTGTCTTTGCTATCTAATTAATATTTATCATATTCTTTATATTTTTAATTAACTACATGAATATTTATATATCTTCCATACATATTTAGCCTTAATCAGGATACAGATAGTTTTAATATGTTCTTTTTTCTTTAATGACCCTACCTTAGTGGCTTTAACAAGGAAAATGTTCAACAAATTTTGAATTTATTCACAATAAGCTCAAAGAGAAACACAAGGGATTCATGCTACATATAAATTTTCTTTTCTAGAGAAATTTGCTAACCATTGTATTAAGTTACCAAGAGGAATCTTATCACTTGAGTGTCATTATAAATCACAATAATTGTGTGTGTGTGTGAGAGAGAGACAGAGAGAGAGACAGAGAGAGAGACAGAGAGAAAGAGACAGAGAGAGAGAGAGAGAGAGAGAGAGACAGAGAGAGAGAGAGACTAGGCTTCCATCTCAAAAATGTTTTGTCATTTTGCTTAATTCTGTTGCATGTTTTTACAACCTCACACAGTTTATGAATTCCTTAGTTTCATGTTTCGCTTAATGAAAGTCATTGATTAGCATTATTAATAATAAATATTATAATAGATTGGAATATGTAATTGAGTATGGAGTTGATTTGCATCCTCTTTAAAAGAATGGATTAGAATTGGATTTAACATGTCAAGAAAAAAAACCACGGTTATGATAGTAAGGAAAAAACTAAAGATAGTTTTTATCACTTGCATTTTAGTTATGCCTAATGCAACATTCTGTAGTAAATATAATATTTTGGTGTGATGCCTACTCCCAATTTAAATCTATAATTGCACTATATTCACACTTCAGAAGCATTAAATTAAGGCCTATCTTGTTATGAGCATTGAGATTCTAATGCACATGTTATCTTTCAACATACACCACATGAAAATGCACAGCAGAATAAGTTAGTGGGTTACAGAGATCCTGTCATGCCTTGAGGACAATTGAAAAGTGAAATTGTCCCAGCTCAGTGTAAAATGAAATGTACATTGAGTGTGTTGGTTAGTTTTTTTCAATTTCACACAAATTAGGGTCCTCTTCAAAGAGTGAACCTCAGCTGAGGAATTGCCTTCATCTGATTGACTTCTAGAATATCTATAGCAGAACTTTCTTGACTAGTGATTGATTGATATGGGAGGCCCAGTTCACTCTGGTGGTGCCACTCTTGAGAGTTCTAAGAGAAAGCAAACTGAGTAAACCATGGAGAGCAAGCCAATAAGCAGCATTCTTCCTTGGTTCTGCATCAGTTTCTGCCTCCAGCTTTCTACACTGAGTTTTGGTCCTGATTTCCATTAACCATACACTGTTACCTTGTAACCTGTAAGGTGAAACTAACCTCTTCCTCTCTTGAGTTGCTTTTGATCAGTTCTTATCACAGAAACAGAGAAGCAAACTAAGACACAGATTGGTACAAGATAGTGGGCACTGTTGTTACAGTTCTGGCCATGTGGCTTTTATGCTTTGGACTGTTTGGCCAGAGGAAGGCGAAGGATTCTGCTGCTTTAGGTTGGAAAAGTCATTGAATATTTAGACCTTTATGAGTTGTTGTGGGAATTTAGAAGATAATACTTAAGGAAATGCAGACTTGGCTTGTGAAGTTTCAGTAGGAAGTTTGAGAGGTCCTCAAAGACTCTATAAAGGCCATTCCTATGCTAATTTGAATCTGCATTTTATTAAGAATCTGTGGTTTCTGGTAATCTGAAGAGTCAGTTGTGATTAACAAGAGACCAGCATAATTGAAATGTTACCTTTGCTTAACCAGGAAAAGAGATGCTGGTTAACTGGCAATGAAAAAAAAATCAGCTATGATTAACAAGAGACCAGCATAATTGAGAGGAATTCTGGGAAATATTTACTCAATGTCATCAAACAGAAGCTGTCATTCAGAGGTGGCCACGGCTTGTCTATCACTGGTCTATCACTCTCATATGGTGCTGAGTTTGGAGGCATAAAAGGTTCATGGAGTGAAGCTGAGGCTTGGTAGGGTTGTAGTACATGTAGTAGGGTTGGAGTTCACACAGAGAACCAGGAGGCATTTAGTGAAGGTGCAGTTTCAGGTGTAGTGGAAAACTCAGCATATTGGAGATACCAGGATGATGGGACAACCAGCAAGGATAGCAATAGGTGTGGAATGGAGCCAGCCTGAGATGACAAGAATGCTGAATGTGTTGTGGATGAAAGAGCCAGAGAAGTGGAGCTATCCAGGCCCTGTAGAGCCCAGAAGATAATGAATGAGTCCCAAATACTGGGCATTAAGCTATTTATACTGTTGGATTTTGGTTTTCCTTTGATCTGATTGCAGTTGTGTTCTGGCTCTTCCCTTTTAAAATCAGCAAGTGTATAACTTAATTTGGATTTTACTAGAACATGCAGTGAAAAGACATTGGATTTTTAAAGAGAACTTTTAAAGTGTTGAAATTTTTTAAAACTTAAAAGTATATTATCTTTATATTGTAATATTTACATGAGACCCTGGTAAAAGATAGAAATGAAAAGTTATGGTTTAATAGTGAGGTGTTTGTGTTGTCAAACTGACAGGGGGTCAATTATGTTAGTTTTTGTGAACTTGACACAAACTGGAATCATCCAGTGTATCAGCTACTTTTCCAATGAAACAACATGATGAGGGCGATTTACAGAAGTAGTTTGTTTGGGTTTATAGTTCCAGAGGGTTAGAGGTCTTGATGGTGGGTAAAGGCATGGTGGCAGGAACAGAAAGATAAAAGGCTCAGATCTTGAACCATAAGCACAAAACAGAGTAGACTCAAAAGGTTGTGTCTTTAAACTCTCAAATCCTGTCTCCAGTGACATATCTTCAACAGGAACATACCTCATAAGCCTTCTCAATCAGTGCCACCACCTCGGGGCCAAATATTCAAGAGCTACAGACTAAGGGGATCTCTAAATGAAACTATACTACCTTGGCCTGTAGGCAGGTCTATTTTGTATTTTATTGATTGATTATTGATATAGGAAGGCCTTCATCAATTCCACCCTGGACAGATAGTCCTGGGTTATATAAGAAATCAAACAAAAAGTTAGGGAAGTGATTATAGGGTAAAAGGTCTGAGCCCACTTCTGGCTTTGAAAACCTACCAAAAACCACCAATCCCTGAGCTCAGAAACCCACCAGACCTTGGACTTGAATTGAATTCACACCAGTACCCACCCTGGAAATCACCACCCTGGAAATTTCCTCCCTCAGTGTTGCTGGGTCCTAATGGCTCCCTCAGGGGAGGGGGTGAGAAGGCATGGCATCAACAACACAGACACCAGGAGTCAGATGAAAGGCAAACAGCAGACTAATTTTTTCAGTAACAGGAAAGGTCTTATATACCCATCTCCCAGCACCCAAGCTGTGTCCTAATCTGGTGACATTGTGAGGTCATCCTACATTGGCTGGGTGTGATCAGGAGCTCTGACAGCAAGATATGGTGACATTGCATGGTTTCCCCTCTTTAGCTGGGCGCAATCAGGAACTCTGGACAACACCTGTTGCTAGGCCCTCAGGCAGACTCCAGGTTGGCTCATAGGGAAGTATGTTATGTGCATGCCTTAGCAAATGGTTTGAGGCAATTCCCTTGACTCTACAGACCTGTCCTACTACACCTCAAGAAACCCTATATAAGCCTGTCTTCTGCTCAGTTTCCTGCTACTTCTGGCCTGAGCAGAGGCAGCCCCCATCTTGCTTCTTTTCCAATAAATCTCTTGTGTGAGGTTTGTTGTATGGTGTGACTTTGTGGTTTTCTTTGGGTCCTGACTATCAGGATACCTTTCCCCTTAGAGATGAAACACTCACATAGGAGAAGCCTTTCCCCTCAGAGCTATAACATGTACCTTGGGGATTTCCTCTCAGATCTGCAACACTTGTACTAGGGGAAACTTTCCCCTCACAACTGTAACACTTACAATGATCCAGTGGTCATCATTTTGCTATGGTCTCTGCTTTAGTTCCTGCCTTGACTTTCCTCCATGATTGACTGTGATGTGGAAATATAAGATGAAATAAATCCTTTCCTCCCCAAGTTGCTTTATTCATGGTGTAATAATAATACAACAACAGAAATAAAGCTAGGACATTATCCTTATCCCTCATAGCCTTGCTGATTTACAGTTTTTGTTGGGCTGTAGATAGAACATTGCTTGAAGGTAAAACATTTTTTAATGCTTTCCTAAATGTGACATTTTCTACCAAATGACCTAAAATATATCTAACATGTCAGTACTGTTTTAGTTCATTCCCATTGGCACTGGAAAGTGGTGGTGGGACGTTTTATTCATCTTGTGTTGGTGATGGATGGTTAGAGTAATGGGAGTGTAGGGAACCTTGAAGTCAGCTCAAGACACCCAAGACCAAGTTCTTAGAACAAAGGAGATTTATTTTTCCCAGAGGAACAGAGCACAGGGAATAAGAGACAAAGGCAGGAGATAGACGAAAAACGAAAAGGAGAAGGGCTATTTGTCCACGAAGACAAAGTACTGCCTCTGGATAGAGAGGAGGCAGACATGGCCAATAGGAAAATGGCAGTTTATAAAGGTAAAAGGGGAAAGCCTATGTTAGGAGGATGAGGTGTTCAATTTTAATTGGGCATGTTAATCAGGTGAGCTGAAGAGGGCTTTTGATTGCTAGCCTTCAATGCTTTGATATCTCGATCATGGTGGTCAGCCTCAGGAGGAGGAAGTGGTCAAATAAGGGAATAGACCTTGGTGGCTAGCTTTAGGAATGTAATCCAACAGTTTTCAGCAAGGTAGAGGGAATGGGGGAAAAGGGCAAGGCCTTCCAGATTCATGTTTGCTGTGCTCAGGCTGGCTAGAGCCCCTTCAGGGAGGAGGTGGTAGGTAAAAATATTAAAAAACAAACAAACAAACAAACAAAACCCAGATCCAAAGATTAGTGAAAACCAATGGCAATAATTTTCTAAATCCACACAAGCCAGCAACAAAGATGGGCTAGAACACATGCAATTAGTCAATATACCAATGAAAATTAGTGTAATGTGACTTTTTCTGGGGAGGCATAAACAAATATCTATTTACCCCAGATAGGTAACCAGTGATAGACTAAAGTAGCAATTGTACTAAAGTCCAATTTGAAGAAATAATGGTCTTATTAGGGTTACTAACAGAAGCATGAATGAGGGGTTGCTGAACACAGACAGCTCAAAGGTCTCACTAAAAAGGCCAACTTCATGTGGGTGATGATTCACAGAAGCTGCAAGCCCAGAGCTCTCCATATCCCTTGCAGGCAGCTCTGCAGTCAGAGGTGTTCTCCAGGAAACTGGGCTGGTTGGCTTATGAATCTGGTAATTTTAAAGGATGTCCTTTAAAATTTAAAATTTAATGGGTCACTCTCCAAGATGGAAATGCTTCTCTTTGGAGGTCACTGCTTCACAGCAACTGGAAACCTTCAATATGCTTATAGTAGCATATTTCTTTGTTTCTTGTGCTCTTAAAACCTTTTTCTTTTCTTATGGAATGGGAACTATTACCTCATTTAATTTTTTTCCTTCAAATCCATACAAAATTTTAAATTAGGACTAAAGCCTAACTACTTAGGTCATATTATTTACCATTCAGTTCTGAAAGGATATATCTCACAAAACAAAAGTAGCAGGTTGCTTATGTCAGACACTGGTTGAGCACCCATTACTAATTATGCAGATTATGAGTTGATTACGTCAGACCACTGGTTGAGCATCCATCATTAATTATACAGAGTATTAGTCTCATCTACTATTATTTATTTTTATTTTCTTTCTTGATAATGGCTGCTTATACAAAATGTAAATAACTTGGATAGGTCTGAAGAATAATGTAGAATTTTCAGGAGACATTTGTGGTCCACATCCAAATTCCATTTTGGAGATCTTTCATGATCACTGCCTTTGTCATCTTTTTTGCAACACAAGTCTGTAGGTGGCAGTATTTCAAACCTTTAAAATACATTCTTTAAAAAACACAATGATGTATTTCTGAATCTGCTTGGTGATAACTTAGGGGAAGGTTGGCAAGAATACCTAATTTGCTGAGAAAAATCAAGATTTTGTTGAATTTTCAGGACCCATTTAGCATCAATAGAAACCAAATTGGCAGGGAAATATCTATCTGTCCATGAAATAAAATGGCTGTTAGTGCACAGCAGGCCATTCCAAGGATCACAGGTGTTATTTTCTGTACACCACACTCTGAGCTCTGGAAAGTAAGCTCTTTCCAGCCACTTTCTCCTACTGCAAGAGTGCAGGCCAGTGAGGGTATCTGACCCTAGCCTGCAAGCCCAGCACTGCGCCAGCTGGTTTGTCTGTCACTATGAGAGACACTAGTCAATTGCTTTGTGTACACTGGCCTCTGCATGATTACTTCACATAAATTTATGGGCTTATCCAGAGACAATAATCCAGCCCAGTAGGCATCATTAGTCTCTGAATTATTGATAAAATCCTAAACTCTGCCTAAGGTATTACTAGAAAGTGGCAGAACTGGGATTTGAACTCAGCCCAGCCTTGTTGTGGGGACTTTGCTCTTGCACTCCAATCTATACTACATAGTTCTAACCAGGGAAAATACCAGATAGCAAGAGAAAAACAAAGTAACAGGTATAGTGGGTCTTAGAGGAGAAACAACTTTAAGCATCAGGCTCTGCATAATAGTTTTCAGAAGGTTTTGTGTCTACTTTTTGACCTGATACTTACATTCAGTCCAGCACACATTAATCAAGTACCACTTGTGGTCTGGGAATGAAGAGAGCTCCAGGGACAGGAATGACAGGTAAGATAAAGATAATAGTCTGCACTAAATCTTAGAGAGATTCTCTCTATTTTATAAATGCCCTTGGATGACAATTCTGTTCTGATGTCCTTGAAGCAGCAGCAAAATGCAGAGCTCCAAATGCATGCATGTTCTCACATGAGGTCAGCATTCTTTTCTGTTCCCCTTTTGAGTCTTTCAGAGAAGTACAGCAGAAGATGACAATATCAGATGAATCTGATTCACAGTGTCTGGTTATCAGCAGCAGGGTATCATTGCACGAAGCTGCTTATTATCTGCCTGCCTTACTGATCAGCTTCTCGGAGCTTGAGTATGCAATAACGTTAATGGAAGACCTGGAGTCAACATTCTTCTTTCCCTGTAATTTAGATACTCTTCACTTCCTGGGTTATATTTTGAAACAGCAAATATCATGTAGAGTAATACCTGATAGTTATTTAAAAAATATTATGGCAGAAATGCCTCTATGGAAATGGAGGCATGACTGGAAATAATACTTGCCATGTCCGTGAATTACAGACAAGAGGTACAAACCTCACCTACCAATTGTTAAGCAACTACAACTCTACAACTCTGTGATTATTTTCTACAAGTAATCTGGAAGATTTAATAAATGTAGGATTAATGAGGGTTTTGCATAGCCATGACCAAATTTGACAGAAACAATCTAAAAGAGGAAAGATTCAGAATCTTGGTTTCTGAGGGCTCAGTCCATGTGTTCTTTGTACCAGGTGGCTGGGCAGAATTCCACTGGTACTGGGAGAATGTGATGAGTAACATTGTTCACTTTGTGGCTGACCAGGAGTCAGAGAGGGGGAAAGGAAGGGGCCAAGGATAGGATATACTCAATGATTTGTCTCACTCTTGATTCTCCTCCAGCTAAGTCACAGTCAATAAAGTAACTAAAGAGTCCCTCTAAGGAGTGCTACTTGGTAAGAACCAAGCATTCAAAGCAAGAGCCAATAAGGTGCAAGCGACATGTCAGACTTAAATTGTAGCAGTTGGGATCCCAGAAATCAGATAATAAAAATTAAAAAGGACATTGGAACTTCTCAAACCATTTATGCACAAGGAGGACTTCTAATGACGTATCACATCCAAGTCTCTAAATAATACACTAAGTGCCAGCCCTAGTGACAGAGATTATTTGGGACCATACTCAAGCATTTTGTTATGGTTAACCAACAATAATTGAATCAGAGTGTATGCTGTTTAACATATATTATTCTGACCCATTTAACACTCTCAAACAGGGTCTTGACAAATGTGGAAAACTGAGGTTACAAACGTTACCTGTCTAGTGTGACAGAGTTGCTTGTGACAGAACAGGGATGTCAACTTGGGAGGCTTGTATAACAAGTTAGTCTTTCTGTATCTGTCTTCCTCTCACGCAGTCATTTTTCTATGTCGTCATTGACCATGTTTAGTGGTGCCCAGACCTCTAGCATGTGACAGCTGTAAGTACTTCCTGATTCACTGAATTATGTGAGTTCATTGTGAGGAATGGATTCATTTACCAATTAAATATTCTCACGTCTCTAGTTCTTACTTAAAGTTATATCTAGTCACAGTCAGCAGTTTGCACTCATCTGTGTAGCAATTTTGTCATTTCCTGTGTTATTGTCTACTGGTGTCTTGAATTACTTCTAATGTTATAGCTTAAACCAACAGGTCAGGCATTCAAACAGGACACAGCAAGAATGTTTTGGTTCCATTCGGTGATGCTTGAACCCTCCCTCATCTGGGCTGTAACTGTCAGGTGGTTACCTTACTCAAGGGCCTGCCAGTTGATGCTGGCTGTTAGTTGAGCATCTAACAGGGGTGTTAATTCGAATGTCTCCGTGTAGTCTTGTCCTCACTACTGGGCCTTCTCATAATATTATGAGGCTGTTTCTAGGACAAATAGCTGAAAAGAGGAGGGAAAAGAAGAGGAGTGGGGGAGGAAGAAAGGAGAGGGGGAAGAGGAGGCAATGTGGAATTTGAGTCTTTTCCATGGGAGGATGAGAGAGGTGATTTTATCAAGTTATAATTTATATGCCATACAATTAACTCATGGTAAATACAGCATATAGTTTGATGCCTTTAGTAACCACATAGATTTGTGCACATTTTGCACGTTGAGTTTTAGAACAACCCCATCCTTTCACAAAGGTCCTGTGATGCTCATTTCTAGTTAATTTATGCTTCCATTTCCAGCCTTCACCACTGTTGCTTTCTGTGAGATTTCATTCACAGATTCACATGGTGTGTAGGCTTCTGGTTGTAGGTCCATTCACTTAGCACAATGCTTACAAGTTTATTGCATTTAATTGTGTATATCTACCATATTTAATTCATTCATTTTCCAAGTTACTGGTTATTTTACCCCAGTTTCTGGCTAATGTGAACACTGTCACTACCTTTGTTCATGCATAAACTTTGAATGGCTGTTTAGTCATTTAAATTTTCTTTTATTGTGGATACCCAGATGTGGAACTTCAATATTATATACCCAATATTATGTACAAAAAGGTCATTGCGTTCATTGGATATACAGGTATATGTATATTTTGTAGTATATTTTATTTTGTAGATATTTAAATTTATTGGATTGTTTCATTATTCTACAATTGAGTTTTATTTGTGCTTGGTGTGCTTCTAGCCATGTATTTTTTCTTTTTGTTTGTTTGTTTATGTATATGTGAATATATATATATATATATATATATTCACGTGTATGGATGCAGGCACATGCCATGACTCATGTGGAAATCAGGAAAACCTCAGATGCCCGACCTCATCTTCCACATTGTTTGAAACACAGTCTTTCCTATTGTTTACTACTGAATATTGTAGACTATCTTGTCAGAAATTCAGTTATTGTCTTGTCTCCATCTCCCAGGTCCTTGTAGGCTCTCTGGGATTACAGACTGTGAGCAACTGAATCCAGCTTCTATATGGGTCTTGGGAATATGAGTTTGGGTCATCAAGCTTACATAGAACATGCTTTTACATACTGATCCAGCTCCCTAGACCCTATCCATATATATATATAATGTTTTTCGAGACAGAGTTTCTCTGTGTAGTTTTGGTGCCTGTCCTGGGTCTCGCTCTTTAGATGAGGCTATCCTTGAACTCACAGAGATCCACCTGGCTCTGCCTCCCGAGTGCTGGGATTAAAGGCATGTACCACCACTGCCTGGCTAATTTTAACAATTAGTAGTTGGTGCACATATGTCCTTTATTGTTGGAACTTGCTAATCCATCTGTAAATTTTCTGTGGCATAGATGTCACAGGTTTTCATCCTTCCCTGAGGAATGCTGACATAACCTTAATCTTATCTCAGCATAGAGATTCTGCATTTTGTCTCAGACTATGTGTTCACTGATATCCATGGTCATATCTTAGCCTCTGACTTTCAAGTCCTTTCCTGTCCACATATCTGCTGCACATGGTTCTGAATTGATCTCTACATTCATTTTTGAGTTTACATTTTTTTTTTATTAACGTTTCACTATTCCAAATCCTAGCTTACATTTGTTCCTTTTGGTTTTGGCTTCCATTATTGCAGCCATAGGACCTAAATTTTTCCATTGAAGAATACAGAAAGTAGAGTATTATGCACAATTAAAAACTTGAATGTTGTTCAAAAAGTCTATACTATTGACATTTATATGAATGGATACATAATAAAATAAAATGTGTACTCATGTTAGGACTATGATAAAGTGAACATAATTAGTTGTTCTTGAAATATTTCATTAGTTATTTTGATAGCTCTGCCTATGATGCCTTGTTTGAAAATGGGGTTCTTCCTTGGAGCAAAACATGTTAGGTTCCTGGGCACCACTCTTACATGCATATACCCTGTACATCTGTCTGCAACTGTCCTTACATGTGGAGTTAGACCAAAAGCAGGCAAAGTAATGGGACAAGCAAGGAGTTTCAGCTATCACTGCTGCTGACTGACTGCTGTAATTTCGTTCTTTCTACACAAAACTAACTTTATTCAGCTTTACATTGTATAAGAAAAGAAGGTGGAGTTTCACACGTGACTCTTAACTCCATGGAGTTAAGGATCTGTGACAAAGCAAAAGTCTGAAGCCCTTCCTTCATCTATTGAAGGTAAGAAGCTGAAGACATTTGGGCCATTTTGTGGTGAGACACAGAAATCACAGCAGTAGGAAAGCCAGCATAGAGCCCTGGCATTTTTAAGCAGCTAAATTAATGAATTCTGAGACTTGTGCTTCAAGGATTCTTGATAAGCGACATGCTAAAATGTTCTTATTGTTCATGCCACTTTAATTCACATTCCCTGTTACCTGAAGCACAAGTCCTCATAAATGTCAAAATTCTTATGAAAAGAACAAATTCTTTTCATCTCTGTTGACAACCAAATGGAAGGATACAAGCCCTTGCTCTCATTTTCAGTCTCCCTGTAAAGCGAACAGTTCCTAAGATCATTATAATTTTCCTTTTTTTTGGAAGCCAGTGCTAGTGACAGTGTTTGGATCTTGCAGGCAAGGTAGACCACAATGGCTGCACGTTAAGGAAATAGTTTAAGATTATAACTAAAAAGGGCTTACCCAGGCTTTGAAATTTATGCCTTCAAATGTCAGAGGATATAGGAAGAGACTTACTGTGAAAATCTGAGTAGATGATTTAGGAAATAGAAAGTTGGTAATTGGAAACTATAAAATATGTTTCTGGCAGGACACAGCCCACAAGGCTGGGGGCCCTGTGAGCTGAACTCACACAGGATCCCACTGGAATCAGCCAGAGACACGTGTGAAAATTTATGGCAAGATTTGCTTCAAAACTGTAAGCCAGGAAAGCTCACAAATCCAGACTCTTTGCTGGGAAAAGTATATGAGTGTAGCAGCTTTTGTGGAGATTAGGTGCTCCATGGAAGAGGGTTCTGGGGTCTATAGTGTTGTAGGATAAATTAATACGAATGGTAGCACCCATTCATGGTCTTTTTTAAAACTGGAAATGATTTGTAATTTTTCAAAGCCCTTCAGCACTTCTCCAACTATTATATTTCCAGATGGTTGAAATTTTTAATAATTTAAATATTTGAATACTGCTCAGTCTTTGAATGGATGATATAAGTGGATACTTTTGTTTTTTCTAAAAGTCTTAGAAATAAATCATTTTCTAGGTCTAAACTGAAGCTATGCATGAGAGACAGAGCTGTTTACATCTCTCTGGAGTAGGAGGCAGCATCGAACCTGAACTGCTAGTTTAGTCAAAAGGGGGTGAAGAAGAGAGGATGAGGCATTTGGCACTGTCAACTCTTTCAAATCCTTTCCCAAAGTATCTCATCACTGGGTTTCAGGCAATAATTAAAAACCTTCCTCTGTGGCCTGATAAGATTCTGTAATCTGAACAATATTGTGATTCATTTTAAAAACACTTTAATCAGTCATTTGAAGAGCTACCAAACAGAATCTTGCTTTGCTGAACGTGTTGATAAGAAACAGCTCCTTTCCACTGTTAATTGGAGACCAAATTCTAAAATCCTTCATTTTTAATCTTTAGTCATGGAAGTTTTCATAAGCTTTACTGAAGCAGTTCTTTAATGTACAAGCTCATCATTCATTGGGGTAAACAGTGAATGTAGCTTTGTTGTTATCTGATTCTTCTGAGATGCTTTTCATCATTTTTGTTAGAATTTTATCACTAATCAGAGCTTCCCATTGTGTATAATTTTAACATCTGTCATATGGGACCTAAGACAATCTTGATCGGGAGCAGTAGCAGTGAAAATGATTGGAGAAACTTTTGTTTGTGTTTGTTTCTTAAGATGTACTGGACAGGACTAAGCATCTAGTGGAAATCCTCTGATATTGATAATAGTGACTTCAGAGGTTCGCAGCAAGTGATATGCAGAGTAGTGCATCGACATTTTAGTATTGGAGACTACATTTTCTCCTCTGGGTTTTACCCTATGTGGCCTGGAGAATCTCAGAAGAGGCCTGTTATCTTGTCTAGGACCATTATGTAGGGCTAGTGGAGCAGAGAGTACACATCTTCTGAGGCCCATTCTAAAGTCTATTGGCTGCCACAATATTGATCCTTCAAATTCTCAACTTCATTAATAATCCACTGAGTATCTCAATTTATAGTTGTCAAACCTTTATTTTCCTGAGACATTTGCAAGGTTATAAGTTCAATTAAACTAATATATCCATGTAGAAAATTACCAGTCATTATCTTTGTCTCAAAACTTACTTTAAAAATTCCACTTTACTTCTGTCTTCAGTGTTTTGGGACTTAAGAAATTATTATACTCTCCATAGTACAACTTCTCTGGATTTCAATAGTCTCATCAGAAAATGAAGGTCTTGCTATAATTGATCTCTAAGGTCCAGCCCCAGAATTCTATTAATCTGTATGCAATTTCCGTTTATTCTTTGAATAAGTGAATTCTCTCTGGCGTTAGTATTTTATTGTGTTTCTTTCATTGGGAATCAAGGCTTTCTTTGTGCATGCTCAAATAATTTCAGGCATGAATGGTTAGACATATTTTTGGCCAGTATCCACCTCAGTCCTAAATTAAATTGGTCTTAAGACTGACCCTGAGAATAAAGCAGCTGTAGTCTTTTAGAATGCTAAAGAACCTGAGTTAGAAGTCAGGTCTCTGGGCTCACCTCTGTCTTTTATGTTCCTTAAAGTTTATCTTTCCAGCCTCT
Source organism: Peromyscus nudipes (assembly GCA_902168325.1). Lineage (NCBI taxonomy): Eukaryota > Metazoa > Chordata > Mammalia > Rodentia > Cricetidae > Peromyscus > Peromyscus nudipes. The sequence continues at coordinate 23,495 of CABHPH010159795.1, forward strand.
GGAATGCAGACTCTTTCCTTCTTCCACCTCTCCCCATCCACTACCTATCCACATGTGCTGAGCTTATACCTGGACTGGGTAACTGACATTGTTCGAAGTTCTAGGGCCTGGGAATCTGTTGTGTCCCTAAGAGGATCAGGCATGGTGCAGAGACCAGCCAACTGTCAAGACACCTCAAGTTCTGGCGATTAGTTTGCAACAGTGAGATATGAATATAAACCAAATACTTCAGGGGCAGGGCAGGAGTTGGTGGAGCAGGACCTCTCAGACCCGACTTCCCTAACATCACAATCATTGTCAGAGTGCTTATGCTGACTCACCAGGGAAGAGAAGTAAAAAGTAAAGTCTTGGGACACTTGGAAATCTTATTATTAGGCACAGCATAAAATGCAAACGTTCAAAGTTTAGTTTGGTTGTAAAAAAAATCACTTTTAATACTTCTGTGGCCTAATTCCAACTGTGATTTATTTATTAAGCAGCAAAATAACAATTATGTATAATTAAACATGCCACATAAATTTTATTCTAAGTTTATTGATTCTAATAATCAGTTTTGTTTGTGCTGCTCATCTTTGTTTAATCTAGCCCCATACGTATGCAATGGGATTGTTTGGCAGGTCTTAATGCTGAGATTAAATAGAGGATTTGTATGAATGATAGTGACTGTCTAACTGGGAGCTACTAGATATGTACAACAAGATCCTGACAAGTGTTATGGAGCAGCAGGGCTTGTTTTTATTTCTTTTCTTTAGCAACACTTTTTATCGTTTCTACATGTTCATCACAAAGTTAAAAAAAAATATGGAAGAAGTTAACACAAGTATACGTGTGTGTGTGTGTGTGTGTGTGTGTGTGTGTGTGTGTGTTGCTTTTGTGGGCCTTTCCCAGACAACTGCAGTGCAGTGGTTATCACAACAGCGTGTTACAAAACGCTTTTCGTTTCCATGTGCATGTAAAAGTTATATTTCTATTACAGGGTTATATATTGCTGCAACCAGCTCATGACTAGGAATTTTAGAGAGCAACGTCTTATTTGGGTTCACAGTATCAGGACATAGGACATCCTGATACTGAAGGTATAGTGGCAGGAATGGGAAGAGCCTGGTCACCCTGCATCAGCAGTCAGGGTACAGACAGCACACAGAAAGTGGGGGAAAGCTGTAAAACCTCAAGCCTGCTCCCAGCGACTCATTTTCTCCAGCAAATTTCTACTTCCTAAGAGTTCCCAAACCTTGCAAATCAGTGCCATCTGCTATAGAACGCAGGAGCCAATGGGGGGCCTTTCACACTCAGACTCTGACAACAGTAGTCTAACAAGGGTGCAATGCCATTCTGTTTAGAAAAAAAAGTACATATTTTCATTTGAAAGATTTTATTGCCCCCATACAATAATCTGAGTCTTCAGTGAGTCATAATCACTTTGGGTGAAGGAGCCTGCCTTGATATTGATAACTGTTGACAGAATAGGGTGGAAGCTGTTGTAGTTTGGGTTTGCCTTTGCATTTATTTAAAATAAGGCAGCCAGGAAGGTTGCTGTATTGACTTACTCTCTTAGGAAACAGATTTCCCTGTAGTTCTCTGATAGTGTTTTGTCCACTGTAGAAATGCTCTTAAAATTACAGTTAGCACTCTTAACTCCTGCTACTGCTCTATCAATTAAGTCAATGAAATGTTCTGAACACTTCGGACCTTCCAACAGTGTTCACTACCACATCTAACCTCAAGGAGTCCTTTCTTTTGTTTTTCTTTAAAAGCAGCTCTTTATCTGTTAAAATTTTATCCTGATCTTCTAATAATTCAGCCACATCTTCACACTCCATTTCCAGTTCTATTTTTGTTGGTATTTCTACTGCATCTGTAATTACTTCCTCCACTGAAATCTTGACATGCTCAAAAGTCATCCACGGGGTTTGAAATTAATTTCTGTTGAACTAACTGCTAGTAATGCTGATATTTTTGTACTTCTCCAACAAATCACAAATATTCAGTTACATGAAGGATAGTGAATCATTTCTAGAAAGTTATCAGTTTCTTTGCCCTGATTCCTCAGAGAAATTTCTATATATGGAAAGTTGTAGCTTTATAACTTTTGTATTTCTTTTATATTAATATCTGCAAGATAAAATTGGTGCTTGAGAACTCCTGGCTGCAGAATTTTAATAATGTGTTAGTAGAAGCAAGAGATCAGCCTACCTGCCCTGTAGTTTGAGTAGGTGCATTTTAATCAGGACTGATATTTTGAGAAGAATCCCCCCTTTTTTTCCTTCTAATTACAGTTCCTGAAAGCGGGCATAGAAATTCTAAGTCATGCAGTAAACAAATACTATCTTCTAGGCTTCTTGTGTCCCATTTCCAGAGTATGGGCAGAAGAAATTTAATATAACTGTTCAAGTCTTTGGAGTGGAACATATGCATTGGCTTCAAGTTATGATTCTAGCCACTGTGGCCTGTTATGAGCCTCCACACAGCCCTGGAAGCTCTGAAGCCTTTAGCTTCTCTAGCTATGAGAACTCCCAGTTTCATGCACACTGGAAGTCTCCTGTTTAGCATAACCCATTTCGTTAGTCATCTCAGCTGGATCTGGATAGCTTGCTTCGGTTTCTATTTCAGCACTTCCTGCTTCACCTTGAACTTTTATGTTATACATGTGGCTTTTTTTCTGTAAGCTGCACAAACCAATCTCTGCTAGTTTCCAACTTTTCTCATACTGCTTCCCCTTCTCTCAGGCTTTCTAGAACTGAAGAGAGTCAGGGCCTCTACTGGATTAGGCATCCGCTGAAGATAATGCTACTCCTGGTTTGATCTTCCATCTAAGAGACCTCTGAAACTCTCTTACCAGTAACAAGACTGTTCTGTCTTTGGGCTGTGTGTGGGCAATCACCGAGGAGAATGTTCAGTTCCTTCAAGCACTTCTCATTCAGAAGTTCACTGCCCCAATAGACGAAGCCTTCTGTCTGCCTCTGCTTTCTACACATTTTTCTCCAATCTGAGACAGTTTGTTTCTAGCTTTTCATCTGAAGTCAGAGCTGGCTGTGTCTCTTCCACTTGAATACTTGGAGGCTGCTTTAGAGTTTTTAATATGCTCAACTTCAGTATTGTTTGGAAATAGGGAGAGTGGGAGATGGGGATTACCAGTCAGTAGGGTAGGCAGAGTATGCACACACATTCACTGTTGAGTTAGCCATCTTTATATGGGCATGTCTTGTAGCACCCCAAGATTACTACAGTAATACCACCAAAGAAGCGATAATATAAAATAGTAATGAAAGGCTTTCAATATCATGAGAATTTCCATGATGTAAGGCAGATACAGTGAATATATGCTCTGGAGGAACTGACACTGATAGGCTTGTGTGAGGAGAAGTTGATATGAATCATTAGTTTGCAAAAATAACAAATCTACAAAATTCCGCAAGGTTTGGTGGCTCCATCAGGAATTCTAAGACCTGGGGGGACAGGACTAGAGGACTGCTGTGAGTTTGAAACCAGGCTGTGCTCCATAATGAAGTCCAGGCCAGCTTCTGCTATACAGCATATTCTAAGACAGCTTGGTTGCAGAGTGAGAGTGTGTCTCAAAAATAATAAAAAAGAAAAAAAACCAGGGACGAATATTATTTCTTCCTAAGTCTTAAGTGTTATATTTTATAGTATTGTTGTCCTTACACAAAACTAGTATATGCATGTCTGATGGTTTGTAGATGATAAGAAGTGAATATCAGTAAGCCTGGTTCACTGTGTCTAATCATTGGTTAGTACATGGCCTGGGAAGGATGTGGAGTTATGTGGTGATATTTTATTTGTGCTCTAAAAAATAAAGCTTGCCTGGGGGTCTCAGGAAAAAGGCAGTCACTATATTAAATATAGAAGTCAGGCAGTGGTAGCACATGCCTTTAATCCTAGCATTTGGGGAAACAGAGATTCATCTAGATCTCTGTGAGTTCAAGGCCACATTGGGAACAGAACCAGATGTGGTGGCACATGCCATTAATCCTAGCACTAGTTAACCATAGAGGTCTGGAGGTCTGTACAGACATACAGGAAGTGATAGAGCTGGGTGGAAAGAGGAAGTGATGTAGATGGGCAGAGAGAGGAAGTAAGATGGCAGGGCACAGAAAGGTATATAGGCATGAGTATACAGGGAGTAGTTCTCTCTTGGGCTGAATATTTCCTAGCAGTAAGAACTTGTGGCTAGCTTCTTTCTGCTTCTCTGATCTCTCAGTTTTCACCCCAATATCTGGCTCTGTGTTTTCTTATTAATAAGACTGTTTAAAAATTCATGTTATAGAGGTATATCCTGAAGAGTCACAGTTTGAGCCACAAACCATTTATTCTTCTCACAGGAGATAGTATAGTTTCATAACTACCCACCCATAGACTTCTCCTTCAAAGCTTATTGTTACCAGTCTTTATATTTCTAATGGTTCACAACACACTAGTCAACTCTTATACATTAACCTGTATTTAGTTAAGACTGGTATCTATTTACAGAAAATGAAACATAAGTTACTGCATGGTGTTCTTTAGTGGGAAGATTGCTGTTATATTCTTTGCTTACTTTTATGCCTATGAACCATTACATTTTTAAGTGACGTTATTTTAAAAAGTGTTATAATTTGGATGATGAAAGGGTGCGTTATGTACTTATCTCAGAACAAGCCTTGTGCTTCCCCTGGTCTATCAGCCTCTTACAGAAATTGCTTGTGAGTTCACAGATACTGATGAGGGTGAGGTGTCCCCAATGATAGAATACATCGTCTCTGGTGATTTATTCATGAAGTCTAGATTATCATATACCTGTTCTTTGTTTCATTGTTTTAACTCACTTGTGTAATGATTGCTCAAGTTCTAATGGACCAGGAATCAGAGACTAGCGAGAAAGTGTACTAGGTTATAAATATCAAGGCTTATCTGCAGACAGAAGTTTTCCTGGGTCCCATAGCCATTCAGCCCCAAATAAATACACAGAGACTTATATTAATTATAAGATGTTTAGTCTATGGCCCAGGCTTATTACTAACTAGCTCACTCATCTTAGATTAACCCATTTCTATTAATCTACGTAGCACCACATGTCTCATGGCTTTACCTGAGTTCCATTACTTCTTACTTCTTAAGCTGTGGCTTGCAGCATCTCTCATGACTCTGCCTCCTTGTATTGTTTGAATTTCCCACCTGGCTATAATCTGTCTTTCCATAGGCCAGAGCAGCTTCTTTATTAACCAATGATAGCAACACATATTCACAGCACACAAAAAGACCATCCCACAGTAGTCACCCACATTGATCAACTTTGTTCAGCTGGGTACCACAACTTACTCAAACTGCACTGTAGTTGGGGACCAAGTCTTCAGACATATCAGCCTGTGAGGACATTTTATATTCAAATCATATCAGAAGGGTTTCTTGATGGTTTAGCATAGAGAGCAAAATATTTTCCTTGGTCAGTGAATTCATGAAAGGTCAGATGGTATGTAATGATTTACTCTGTTGATTATACACTTGGAGTGACAGAAGAAATTAGCATCACAGACCCATTAGGTTTATGATCATGTAAAGACATCTGTGAAAACACAGCTAGAGTGTGGAGTAAAAAAAAAAAAAGGCTTATGCAAGAAATCTGTACATCTTTCATGTCTTGGGTGGCAATATCTAAGGATGTGGTATTGTTTCATAAGAGAGGAAGGTGGACATTATTTCTTATCATAACAACCCTTGTACCATGCATTACAGAATTCAGACAACAGCCTCAGTTTCTGGGTAAATAACCACACAACTGATCTAGGGTTTCAGTGACTCCACAATGAGATAAAATAGAACCAACCTTACCCATCATCTGAATTCCATAGACCCTTCTCTAGTTGCATGACTAGTATGACTTTTCAGGTCTCAGGGGTGAAGCATCAGTGTTGGATCTTCTAACTTTTGAATGTCTGAATACTTCTCTTTCCTTGGTGTAGTCACACTGATATATGACCATGTGTCTTTCTAGGGAAGACTTGGAGAAAGATGCTTATTAAGTGTTATGTGCAGGGTATGCCACAGCTCTTCCAAAGGGTGTTTGGTCAGAAGAGTAGATAAACTTGAGGACTGGCGAATGCTCGTATATCCTACTACAGTGACTCATGAGCATCCAGTTCCTACCACGAGATCCAGAATAATTTTACTAGTACATGTTAAGCAGAATTTTAATAGCTGAACATATATTTAATTCTTAAGTATTTTAATACCAATTAGTCACACCAGAGATGCATTTAGGTTAAGGTACTTTGGTTACAGTTCTGCCCTACTGCCTTATTGTGGTTATTGCATGTAGCTTACCTCTGATGATTAAACTCTGCCAATTCATTTCTGGTCATCTGTAAACAAAACTAGGGAGACACATTTTTTCTATTCATTTGTAACTACCATCTTGAGACTATAGGAATCAGTTACCAAAGAGCTTCTTAAGATGTTGGTGTTCCCCACACTAATTAATTTCCTTGTACAATGGTGAAGGAAATGTCCTCTGTATTAGCCCAAGAAATGACCCAAGTTGGCTAACCAGTTGTATGTAGTAGTTTTATATGATCCTTACCTCTCTAGCAGTCTTTCTTGAGTAGATCAGGAGCTTGCATCCTGTCTTCATTGTCTATAGATTGCTATAGACCCATGCTTTAATTTTTTTCCAGCTTTTTTTAGTTATTTTGTATGTGGAAAATTTTCTGATTATATGCCAGATTACAAAAAGGGTGCTATTTTATGAGTTAAGATCCCAGAAATGGGGGGGGGGACTTATGAGACCCAACCTCTAACTGAGGAGATAGTGATGGCTCAAGTTTCTGAAGAGTGAAGCCCTAGTAGGTAGACAACCTCCAAGTAGAATTTTTTTTTCAAGACAGGGTTTCTCTGTATAGTTGTGGTGCTTGTCCTGGATCTTGCTCTGTAGACCAGGCTAGCCTCGAACTCATAGAGATCCGCCTGGCTCTGCCTCCCGAGTGCTGGGATTAAAGGCGTGTGCCACCACCACCCCGGCAACAATCTCCTAGTAGGTCAACAACTCTGCACACCCATGAGTACTGGACAGTACAAAGTGGATTGAGTCAGGGAGTTACTTTTAAAAGAGGGAGGTGGGGTGGATATGGGGACAGAAGTAGGTGTGAATATGATCAAAATACTTTACATGAAATTTTCAGACTTAATAAAAGTATTATATTAAAAAGATTATTGTTTATACATGTGTATTTGATTTGTATAGTTCACTATTGTATATTCCTCCTGACTATAGGACTTTGCTTTGATTTATTTATTAACTATTCGCTCTCCCCATATTATTAATAGTTTAAAGCTTTTTAGCACAATCACTGCAAATAACTTTTCTTCTTCATTTATTTCATGATTTTAAAAGGAATTTTAATCCTGCCTTGTAGTCTCATGAGTTTTTAAATACTTTTTTCCATATTTGTCTTTTCAATATGTTAGTGTTTATTATTACATGTTCCTTTTATTTGTCTTCACTACTCCTTATTTATATATTTTTTAAATTGAATCAATGTCTCATTGGATATTTATAGTACACAATGTTTAAATATTTGTTAGATTATGTATGATAAATTTCAGATGGAATGAATTCCTGTACCAATGATTATTTCTACTGATAGCCCATCACAGGTTTTGTACTTCTATTATTTTTCATTTCTATATAACAAATCAATAGCAAACTTATTGGATGAATTAAAATAGCATCTGCTTATTATCAGTGTTCCAGAAGTCTAAGGACAGAGTCTAATAAACTTCCAACTAAAGGATTCTTCAAGGCGGAGACTGCATCTGAACTTTTGTATTCTCTTTGAAGGTTAAGTGATAGAGCTCAACACTTTGCAGAAGGGACCATTTCTAACTTCATTTAAAAATCTCAATTGATTAGTGCAGACCTATTAAAGATAAACTTAAGATCAACTGAATAAACAGTTATATCCTCAGTGGTCCTTCAACTTTGTTATCATGGATTGCAATGTCAGAAGTGCCATTTATCATTTTTCATAGACCTATACCCATGAGGGGAGAAAGATACAGATAGTGGAGATCTTGAGAATCATTTTAGAACTTTGTCTCAGGGATATAGTGTGAATTATCTCTACAGGAAGAGTGGATTCATTGCATAGCATAGTTTTCCCCATTCTCTCTCTCTCTCTCTCTCTCTCTCTCTCTCTCTCTCTCTCTCTCTCCCTATTCTTTTTCTCTCATTCTTTCTTATTATTTTAAAATTTTGAGATAGGCTTCTATTCTGTAACACAAGCTTGAACTCATGAGCCTCCTGCTTTAGCCTCCCGAGTGTTGGATAGTACAGGTATGCACTGCCAATTCCTGCTTCTTCCTTGAAAACATTTCCTTCTTTGTTTGCTTTAAAGACTGGGTCTCACAGTGTAGCCCAGGCTGGCCTGAATCTCACTGTGTGTCCCAGATCAGCCTTGAACTTGTGGTAAACCTGTCTCACTCTCCCAAGTGTTAGATTTTTTTGGCATGAGCCACCATGCTCAAACTCTAGAAAAGTGGTTGTTTTTTTTTTAAACATTTAATTTAGAATAATTTTAGACTCAAGGAAAATTAAATACCAAGGGAATACAAAAAGTTCCCACACAGTAGTTACCTAGTTACCCTTAAAGTTAACACTTAAATTAACCATGATATTGTGATCAAACACCGATGGCATTCTATCTGAATTCTAGATTTCATAATTTTTCCGTTGATATCCTTTCCTGTGTTAAGATCAAATTAAGAATATCAGTTTGCATTTGGTCATAATAAAGATGTTTTAGAGGCTAAATCTCATAGATTCAGTTACATTTTGTCTGATAGTTCTAAAGCATACTGCAATTGTGTCTAGGATATGCAGGTGTGAAGCTAATATTTGAGGTTCTGAACAGCATCACACTTAAGGAAGCATTTGGCTTTGGCACTGTGAAATGCATTCATATAAGAGAAAAGTAGCAGCATTGGGTCATTGATGAGATGCTCAGCTGTGTCTTAGGACAATTGAGAATTTGTCACTAACACAGAAATCAAGACAGGTCATTGTGACCTGAACTGAAAGTTCCAAGACAGCAAAGCATTTCACATCCCACAGAGCTGTTCTTTCTAAACTGGTTTCTTTTGTTACTAGAAGACACATACTCCATAGAGTGTGACATTAGATTAAGTGGCTAGGGAGCATATTATCTTGGTATTGGACTGGATAGTCACTAAGGAAACAAATTCTTGTCACAGGCCAATAGGTAAATCAAGAAAGATACTCTTCACAGAAATATGGCCTGATTTCTCAGTAAATATTATTTGGTGCACAATGGAGACTTTTGTATCCTCAGGAGACAGGAGAGACATAACTTTTTAATACTTGTCAATCAAACAAATACACTCTTTAGAAATAATCTGAAAAGTAGTATTTCTATCTTGACTATAATTCCACAGCCCAGAAACTCACATTTGGGATTTAGAAATTGCTTCTATGCCCTTTCAATCTCCTGCCTCAGCTGTGCAGATTGCACTTCCAAGTTGCCTTTCAAAGCTTCCCAGTTATAGCATAGGAAATCCAAATGTATGCTTTTGACCTTATCTTATTTCCCTTTCATACCTTCCATCTGCTGTTGACTACAGTTTTCTCTTCAGCAACAGGGGAATTATTTTGCTGCATTTCCTTTAATTTACAATAAAGGTAGAGCTGCATTTGGGATTCTGTGGAAGGAAGTGCTGTAAGCAATCAGATATGTTACATACACATACTACATACAGTGCATGGTAAGGGCACCTTCGCTTCTTTCTCTGGGTTTAACTGAACCTCAAATGCCTACTTCCTTATCCCTGTTTCCATATTTAACAGGAAGCAAAAGATTTTTGACATCTAGGAGTCAAGACTGTAAGACAGAGGTGGTGGGGCTGTTTTTTTTTTTGTGTGTGTTATCTGCTTTCTGTTTTTCTTTTTTTGATTAAGAATTTTTTATTCACTATGTACCAACCTCAGATCCCCCTCTCTTCTCTCCTCCCAACCCCCAGCCTTCCTCACTTCGACCTACCTCTCATTCCCTCCTCAGACAAAGTAAAGCCTCCCATGGGTAGTCAGCAGAGCCTGGCGCATTCAGTTGAGGCAGGTTCAAGCCTCTCGCACTGCATCAAGGCTATGTAAGATGTCCCACCATAGGTAGTGGGCTCCAAAAAATTCAGCTCATGCACCAAGGATGGATCCCAACCCTACTGCCAGGGGGTCCCTTAAGCAGATCAAGCTACACAACTGTCTTGCTTATGCAGAGGGCCTAGTCCAGTCCCATGGAGGCTCACAGCTATTGGTCTAAAGTTCATGAGTTCCCATTAGTTTGGTTTGATTGTCTCTGTAGGTTTCCCCATCATGGTCTTGATGCTCCTTGCTCATAGAATCCCTCTTCTCTCTCTTCCACTGGACTCCTAGAGGTTAGCCTGGTGCTTGGCTGTGGATCTCTGTATCTGCTTCTATCAGTTACTGGATGAAGGCTCTATGATGGCAGTTAGGGTATTCACCAATCTGATTATCAGGGTAGGCCAGTTCAGACACCCTCTTTGCTATTTCTGGAGTCATCCCGTGGATTCCTGGGAACTTTCTAAGCACCAGGTTTCTCCCTATCCCTATGATGTCTCCCTCTATCAGGGAATCTCTTTCACCGCTCTCCCACTCCATTCCTGTTGGAGCTTGACCATCCCATTCTCTTATGTTCTCATCCCTCATCCCCTACCCTCTATTGTCCCCCATACATAGTTTACTCATGGAGATCTCCTCTATTTCCTCTTCTAGGGCAATCTATGCATCCCTCTTAGGGTCCTCCTTGTTAGCTAGCTTCTCTGGAGCTGTGTGGGTTGTAGTCTGGTTATCCTTTGCTTTACATCTAGTATCCACTTATGAGTGAGTACATACCATGTTTGTCCTTCTGAGTCTGGGTTACCTCACACAGGATGATATTTTCTAGTTCTAACCATTTGCCTGTAAATTTCATGATGTCATTGTTCTTTACTGCTGAGTAGTACTCCATTGTGTATATGTACTACATTTTCTTTATCCATTCTTCTGTTCCCAGGTTCTGGCTATTATGGATAATGCTGCTATGAACATAAATGAGCATGTGTCCTTGTGGTATGATTCAGCCATCCTGGGTGATATAGCCCAAGAGTGATATAGCTAGGTCTTGAGGCAGATTGATTCCCAATTTTCTGAGAAACAGCCATACTGATTTCCAAAGTGGCTATACAAGTTTGCGTTCCCACCAACAGTGTAGGAGTGTTCCCCTTGCTCCACATCCTCTCCAACATAAGCTGTTATCAGAGTTGTTGATCTTAGCCATTCTGCTAGGTGTAAGATGGTATCTCAGAATTGTTTTGATTTGCATTTCCCTGATGACTAAGGATGTTGAGCAATTCCTTAAATGTCTTTCAGCCATTTGAGATTCTTCTGTTGAGAATTCTCTGTTTAGTTTAGTACTCCATATTTTAATTGGATTATTAGGTATTTTGATGTCTAATTTTTTTAATTCTTTACATGTTTTAGATATCAGTCCTCTGTCAGATATGGGGTTGGTGAAGATCTTTTCTCATTCTGTAGGCTATCGTTTTGTCTTATTTACTGTGTCTTTTGCCTTACAGAATCTTCTCAGTTTCAGGAACTCCTATTTATTAATTGTTGCTCTTAGTGTCTGTGCTACTGGTATTATATTTAGAAAGTGGTCTCCTGTGCCAATGCATTCAAGGCTACTTCCTACTTTCTCTTTTTTTAATTTTATAATTTAATTTAATTTTACATATCAGCCACAGATTCCCCTGTCCTCCCTCCTCCTGCCCCCCCTGCCCTCCTCCCAGCCCACCCCCCATTCCCATCTCCTCCAGGGCAAGGACTCCCCTGGGGATTCAGCTCAGCCTGGCAGATTCAGTCGAGGCAGGTCCAGTCCCCTCCTCCTTTCACCCAGGCTGAGCAAAGTGTCCCTGCATAGGCCCCAGGCTCCAAAAAGCCAGCTCATGCACTAAGGACAGGTCCTGGTCGACTGCCTGGGGGCCTCCCAAACAGTTCAAGCTAATCAACTGTCTTGCTTATCCAGAGGGCCTGATCCAGTTGGGGGTTCCACAGCTATTGGTTCATAGTTCATGTGTTTCCACTAGTTTGGCTATTTGTCCCTGTGCTTTTTTCCAATAATGGTCTCAACAATTCTTGCTCATACAATCCCTCCTCTTTCTCACCAATTGGACTCCCAGAGCTCCACCTGGGGCCTGGCCATGATGACTAGACTGCTACTCACAACTCCAGGGATGCTACCTAGAAAAGAGGACCCTAAGAAAGACACAGGGATCACCCAACGACAGAGAAATGGATGAGATCTACATGAGCGAACTGGACATGGGGGGGTGGTAATGAAGGGCAAGAGTCAAGGGAAAGAGAGCTTAGGGGAGCGGGAGATCCCAGCTGGATCAAGAACAGAGAGGGAGAACAAGGAAAAAGAGACCATGAAAAATGAAGACCCCATGGGAATAGGAAGAAACAAAGTGCTAGAGAGGTCCCCAGGAGCCCTCAAAGATAACTCCACAATAGACTACTGGCAATGGTCAAGAGAAAGCCCAAACTGACCTACTCTGGTGATCAGATGGCCAAATACCCCAACTGTCATGGTAGAACTCTCATCCAATAACTGATGGAAGTGGATGCAGAGATCTACTTTCTCTTATATCCAGTTCAGTGTAACTGGATTTATATTGAGGTCTTTGATGCACTTGGGCTTGAGTTTTGTGCATAATGGTAGATATGAATCTATTTGCAATCTTCTACATATGACATTTGTTGAAAATGCTTTCTTTTTTCCATTGTACAGTTTTGGTTTCTTTGCCAAAAATCAGGTGTTCATAGGTGTCTGGATTAATGTCAGGGTCTTCAGTTAGATTCCATTGGTCCGCATGTCAGTTTTTATGCCAATACCAAGCTGTTTTTATTACTATAGCTCTATAGTAGAGCTTGAGGTCAGGGATCGTGATGCCCCCAGAAATTGCCTTATTGTACAGGATTGTTTTAGCTATCCTAGTTTTTTTGTTTTTCCATATGAAGTTGAGTATTGCTCTTTCAAGATCTGTGAAGAATTTTGTTGGAATTTTGATGAGGATTGCATTGAATCTGTAGATTGCTTTTGGGAAGATTGCCATTTTCACTATGTTAATCCTGCCTATTCATGAGCATGGGAAATCTTTCCATTTTCTTATATCTTCTTCAATTTCTTTCTTCAGAGACTTAAGTCCTTGTCATACAGGTCTTTCACTTGCTTAGCTATAGTTATCCCAAGGTATTTTATATTACTTGGGGCTATTGTAAAGGGTGATGTTTTTCTGATTTCTTTCTCAGTTCGTTTATCATTCGTATATAGGAGAGCTACTGATTGTTTTGAGTACACAATCACATCATCTGTAAATAACAAAAGTTTGACTTCTTCCATGCCAATTTGTATTCCCTTGATCTCCTTTTGTTGTCTTATTGCTCTAGCTAGAACTTGAAGTACTATATTGAATAGATAACAGGAGGGTGGACAACCTTGTCTTATTCCTGATTTTAGTGGGATAGCTTTGAGTTTCTCTTCAGTTAATTAGATGTTGGCCATTGGCTTGCTGTAAATTGCTTTTATTAGGTTTAGGTATGTTCCTTGTATTCCTGATCTCTCCAAGATCATTATCATGAAGGGATGTTAGATTTTTGTTAAAGGTTTTTTCAGCATCAAATGAGATGACCACATGTTTATTTTTTTTCAGTTTGTCTATATGGTATATTAAGTTGACAGATTTTCAATTGTTGAACCATCCTTGCATTTCTGGGATGAAGCCTACTTGGTCATGGTCAATAATTTTGTTGATGTGATCTTGGATTTAGTTAGCCAGTATTTTATTGAGTATTTTTTCATCAATGTTCATGAGGGAGATTGGTCCATAATTCTCTTTCTTTGTTGTATCTTTGTGTGGTTTGGGTATCATGGTAACTGTAGCCTCATAAAAAGAGTTTGGTAATGTTATTTCTGTTTCTATTTTGTGGAACAATTTGAAGAGTATTTGTATTAGCCCTTCTCTGAAAATTGATAGAATTCTGTGCTGAAGCCATCTGGTCCTGGGCTTTTTTTGTTTGGGAGACTTTTAATGACTGTTTCTATTTCCTTAGGGGTTATTGGTCTATTTAAATTGTTTATCTGGATTTGATTTAATTTTGGCATGTGGTACCTATACAGAAAATTGTTCATTTCTTTCAGATTTTCCAATTTTGTGGAGTACAGGTTTTTGAAGTATGACCTGATGATTCTCTGGATTTCCCCATTGTCTGTTGTTATGTCTTCCTTTTCATTTCTGATTTTGTTAATTTGGATGCTCTCTCTCTGCCTTTTGGTTAGTTTGGATAAGGACTTTTCTATCTTGTTGGTTTTCTCAAAGAACCAATTCTTTGTTTCATTGATTCTTTGTATTGTTCTCTCAATTTGATTGTTTCCTGATGTCTATTCCTTCTGCTTGAGTTTGCTTCTTTTTGTTCTAGAGCTTTAAGGTATGCTGTTAAATTGCTGTGTGAGATTTCTCCAGCTTCTTTATGTGGGCATTTAATGCTATGAACTTTCTTCTTAGTACTGCTTGCAATAGTGTCTCATAAGTTTGGATATATTGTACCTTCATTTTCAGTGAATTCTAGGAAGTATTTTATTTCTTCTTTATTTCTTCCTTGACCCATTGGTCATTCAGTTGAACATTATTCAGTTTCCATGCAATTGTAGGCTTTCTGTAATTTTTGTTGTTGTTACAATCTAACTTTAAGCTGGTAAAATATAGGAGGTTATATCAATTTTTTTGTATCTGTTGAGATTTGCTTTGTCACCAAGTATGTGGTTGATTTTAGAGAAGGTCCCATGGGGTGCTGAGAAGAAGATATATTTTTTTTGTGTTAGGGTGGAATGTTCTGTAGGAATCTATTAAGTATATTTGAGTCAAAACATCTGTTAGATCCCTTATTTCTCTGTTAAGTTTCTGTCTGGCAGTCCTGTCCATTGGTGAGAATGGGGTATTGAAGTCTCCCACTACTAGTGTGTGGGTTTGATGTGTGATTTCATCTTTAGTAATGTTTATTTTATATAAGTGGTTGCCCTTGTATTTGGGGCATAAATCTTCAGAATTGAGACTTCATCTTGGTGGATTTTTCCTGTGATAAATATGTAATGCCCTTCCCAATCAATCTCTTTTGATTGATTTTAGTTTGAAGTCTACTTTGTTATATATTAGGATAGCTACACCAGCTTGCTTCTTAAGTCCATTTGATTGGAAAGTCTTTTCCCAGCCTTTTACTCTGAGGTAGTGTCTATCTTTGAAATTGAACTGTGTTTCTTGTATGCAGCAGGATAGATCCTGTTTTCATATCCATTCTTTTAGCCTGTGTCTTTTTTTAGATAATTGAGTTCATTGATATTAAGGGATATTAATGACAAAAGTTTGTTAATTCCTGTTATCTTTTGGTGGTAGTGTGTGTGTATTTCCTTTCTTTGGGATTTGCTGCTGTGGGATTATCTATTGCCTGTGTTTCTATAGGCGCATCTAACTTCTTAGGTTGGAGTTTTCCTTCCTGTGCTTTCTATAGAGCTGGATTTGTGGGTAGGTACTGTTTAAATCTGGTTTTGTCTTGGAATATCTTGTGTGCTCTTTCTACAGTCATTGAAAGTTTTACTGGATATAGTAGTCTGAGCTGGCATCCATGGTCTCTTAGTGTCTTCATTACATCTGTCCAGGACCTTCTGGCTTTCAGAGTCTCCATTGAGAAGTCAGGTGCTGTTCTGATGGATCCTCCTTTATAAGACACTTGGCCTTTTTCTTTTGCTG
Source organism: Peromyscus nudipes (assembly GCA_902168325.1). Classification (NCBI taxonomy): domain Eukaryota; kingdom Metazoa; phylum Chordata; class Mammalia; order Rodentia; family Cricetidae; genus Peromyscus; species Peromyscus nudipes. Next base: position 39,359 of record CABHPH010159795.1, read on the forward strand.
CTCTTAATATTCTTTCTTTATTCTGTATGTTTAGTGGTTTGACTATTATATGGCGAGGGGACTTTTGGGGGCATGTAGACTATTTGGTGTTTTGTAAACTTCTTGTATCTTCATAGGTATTTCCTTATTTGAGTTGGGAAAGTTTTCTTCTATGATTTTGTTGAATATATTTTCTGTGCCTTTGAGTTAGTAGTCTTCTCCTTCTTCTATCACTATTATTCTTAGGTTTGGCCTTTTCATGGTGTCCCAGATTTCCTGGATATTTTCTGTTATGACTTTTTTGGTTTTAGTGTATTCTTTGACTGATGAATCTATTTCCTTTATTGTATCTTCAATGCCAGAGATTCTCTCTTCCATCTCTTGTATTCTGTTGGTTATGTTTGCATCTATAGTTCCTGTTCATTTACTCATATTTTCGATTTCCAGCATTCCCTTGGTTTGTGTCTTCTTCATTGTTTCTGTTTCAATTTTCAGGTATTGAACTGTTTCCTTCACCTATTTAATTGCTTTTTCTTGATTTTCTTGGCTTTCTTTAAGGGATTTATTGATTTCTTCCTTTTTTTGTTTGTCTTTTCCTCAGTTTCTTTAGGGAATTTTTT
>CABHPH010159795.1:40057-53831 GCA_902168325.1 Peromyscus nudipes
CCCCCCCCCCCCCCCCCCCCCCCCGCCTCAAGGGTGAGCAAGGTGTCTGACCATAGGTAATGGGATCCAGAAAGCCAGTTATTTTAAAGTTAGCTGTCTTCTGCTTCTTCTATGTTCTAATGTTCAGGTCTTGCTGTTGTAGAACTGCTAGGTTCTGATGGTGCCATATTGCTCTTTATGTTGTTGTATGTACTTTTTTGTACTGGGGTCTCTACCCATCTCTTCCTCCAATAGGAGCAAGAGGTGTCTGTGTCTCAGGGGGGCTCTCTTGGTCCAATCCTAGTTCTTGGTCTAATTGGAGCTGGCAGATTCTGTGTCTCAGGGAGCTGCTCTTGGTCTAATCAGAGCCGACTGATTCTGTGTCTCAGAGAGCCGTTCTTGGTCCAGTCAGAGCTGGTGGATTCTGTGTCTCAGGAAGCCTCTGAGGTCATAGGAAGATGGGTGGGTTTGGGGTAGGGAGTGGGTCTTATAGTTTGCAGGGTCCAATGGGGGGTGTTGGTGGGGAAGCCTGCCTGCAGAAGTCTTCCCTGCTGGCTTGCAAGTGGGGTAGTGATAGGTAGGGGTTGGGGGGCATGGTTTGTGCCTCAGGGCCTAGGTAGGACTCTGGGTGGTAGAAGATTCACTCACTTCTTGTTCCAAACAGAGCTGTCAGATTCTGTCTCAGGGAGCCACTGAGGTTGCAGAGGGATGGGTCTTGTGGATTGTAGGGTCTGATGCAGGGTGTTGGTGGGGAAGCCTGTCTGCAGGAGTCTTCCTTGCTGGCCAGCAACTGGGGCAGCAATGGATGGGGTTTCCAGGGCATGGGTCCTGCTTTCTCTTTTTCATTTTTGTCATTTTCTCCTCTTTTTATTTCCCATTTTGCTATTTTGCCGCTATGTTTTTGGCTTATTTATTGTCTTAGTGAATTTAGAAATCTACATTCTGTTTTTATTGTATGATTGGTTATTTCTGACTTTTACGTCATGCTCAAAGTTCCTTTTATCTGTATTGGTAAATGCCAACTATGAAAAAACATTCCCCACATAGCTAAATTTCAAACATAAGCAAGCTCTTAAATGTATACAATGTTAATTCAACCATCTTCTCATTTTACCCTTACTGAGACCCTTAAAAAAGATTGGGATGTAAAATAAATTTAATTAAAAAATCCACAGAACAATGTTTTGAACAGGGCTTATGTACTCTTGTGTCTGACTTGTTTGAATAAAGGCAATTTATTTTACTGCTTACTTGAAGACTTAGAGAAATATTAAGGAGTGTGTGTGTGTGTGTGTGTGTGTGTGTGTGTGTGTGTGTATGTGTCCGAGAGAGAGAGAGAGAGAGAGAGAGAGAGAGAGATTATTACCTAAAAGGAAAAAGTGCTATGTTTGGAAGATACAGTATTTTTTTCCCTATCAGGCAATGTCTGGAGTTAGACTAGGGGAAGGCAAAATATAATGTGATGTTAAACATACTTGTTCATGTTATACAATTCCATGTTCTTTCAAGGCTATCAGCGAAGTGTGGTTGTGTAAAAGTTTACTAAGTTTGTTGAGGTCCACATGGCTGCTTTTATGTTAAAATGTATCACATTATAAAACTTTACATCTTATCCTCAATATAATAAAATACCAGCCAACAGAAATTCAGTTGAATTCATTCAAATTTATGCTGAAATTTTACTTTATTAAATGTTTATTTATAAATATATAATGTTGTTTCCTCCAGTTTCTAATCAAATTGAGCATTAAGCGAGACATCTTGACACCAGGATTCTCGATAGAAAGTGGGGATTACTGCTTACTTACAGATGCTAGCCAGAACAGGACAAGTCTCTGAGGCAAGTTCTACAGTTATCAGCAAGGGTTGTTAGCAGTTGGAAACTTGCCTGCTAGATAGACTGAAGAACAGTCTTACAATGATGACTTGAGGAAGGACAGAGTTCAGTGTTTACCTTGATTCTGTATTACCAATAACATTGAATAGAATAATGCAAGGGGGTAGGAGGACAGGAGGACAGTCTATTAGGGTGAGAATGTGTTGCTCCTGAATTGACTGTGGGGTAGTTTAGAAAGTCCATTTGTAAGTAGGATGTGATGGCATCTGTTTTCCTGTAACTATCAGAAAGTAAACCTACCTTCAGAAATGTGAAACTATCCTATACTTGTTTCATCCCATAGCTATTAACTAATTTCCTTCATTTCTCCCTACCTCCATTCTCTGGTTTTTGGTGCTCTTGAGCATATACCCAAAGAATGCTCTACCATACTACAAGGACTCTTGCACAACTATGTTCACAGCAGCCTTATTTATAATAGTCAGAAACTGGAAACAAACTACATGTCTCTCAACCAAAGAATGGATACAGACAATGTGGCACATTTGCACAATAGAGTATTACTCAGCTGTTAAAAACAATGACTTTAGAAAATTTCCTGGCAAATAGATGGAACTAGAAAAGACCATCCTGAGTGATATAACTCAGACCCAGAAAGACAAACATGGTATGTACTCACTCATAAATGAATATTAACTGTAAAATAAAGGAAAACCATGTTACAATCCAAAGACCCAGAGAAGCTAAGTAACAAAGAGGACTCAAGTGGGGTGAGGTGATGTGTGAATCTCACTGTGAAGGGGAAATAGAATGGACATTGCCAGTGGATGGATGGAGGGGCCTGGAATGGGGGATTTGGATGGGAACAGGAGGGATGGGGGGGAGGGGGGAAGAATGGAGGGAGAGAGTACTGGGAGAGACAAGCATAATCTGGTGTTAAATTTAAGATGTGTGAGAATTTTTCTTCTAGCCATGATATTTCAAAAAATATTTTGAATGGTTCCTCTTTATTGTTTCATGTGTATTCTATTATTTCAATATCCCCATTTGCCTTTTAAAATAAAATCTAAAACTACGTTTCTGCTGGGACCCTGGGTCTGTGAAGCACAATCATGAAAAGAGTGAATTACAAGGCATGATAAGGAAATGCAAAACAATATGTAATCATCAGAGACTGTGTTAGATGAAGGCATTGTCTCTGAGATTCCCACAATGAACCAATAACAAAGATAACAAATGATTCCAACTATAATCACGAAAGTGATGCCAACCAACACTTATCAATCTAAAGAAACTCTGGGTATTCTTAGAATTCATCTTAAAACTTCAGGATTTGATTGTTATAGAAATGAAAAGGAACCTAAATTTTGGTGTCTTTATGTATATAAAGAAACAATGGATAGAACTTCATGAGACAATTATTCATTCCACACTATCTGCAAATTAAAACAGCCACTTTCTTTGCACATATAACAATATTCTGTTTTCTTCTTTTCCAGTCTGAGTTGAGATACTTCCAGAAGAAATATCCAGACTGGAAGAAAGAGAGAACAAACACTGAAAGGCGTGCTGTCTTTGTTAGGGTTTCTATCGATGTGAATAGGCAGCCTGACCATGACAACTCTTATAAGGAAAAACACTTAATTGGGGTGGCTCACTTGCAGTTCAGTGGTTTAGTCCACTATTGTTATAGAAGGAAACAAGGCAGCATGCAGGTAGATATGGTGCTGGAGGAGCTGAGAGTTCTTATACATTTTGACTCACAGGCAACAGAAAGTGGTCTGTCTCACTGGATGTATCTTGACCATATATGAGACCTCAAAGCCCACCTCCACAGTGACACACTTCTTCCAATAAGACCACACCTACTCCAGTAAGGCCACACCTTCTAATACTCCCTTTGGGGCCCATTTTCTTTCAAACCACCACACATGTAGTATGCATGTGGCATTCAGTTATAATGTCTATGATTGGAGTTTGTGGTGGAGTAGTTAGAGATACGGGTCAGCAATCTTGAAAGAGATAATGGGGAAAATTTTATATTCATTTTGCTCTTATTCAGTTTACTTTGTTATCCTTTTGTCTCTTCTAGGTGTTAGATACTCAATACATCCATCAAAAAAGTTTGTAAGAGCTTACAGCATAAGCCATATTCCCTAGTTATCTTAGCCCAGGATGCTATAACCACATGCCATAGGCTAGGGCACTAACACAACAAATATCTCTTTCTTGTATTTTTGTAGGCTGAGAAATCCCAGCTAAAGTAATAGCAGATTTGGTGAGGACCCTCTTTCTAATTTGCAGCCAGAGGATGATTGCTAGATCTCATACGACAGAGAGAGAAGGATAATTTATCTAGTCTTTATTCTTATATGAACAGTAATTATATAATGTGTGTCTATTTTCATAACCCCATTACCTCTCAAGAACCACTTTCAAATATCATCACACTGGGGATTATAGGTTTAATATGTAAATTTTGGGGAACACAAGTATTTAATTTGAAGCACTGATATTGGAATTTATACTGAGTCTATAATAGACCCATCAATGGATTGATGATATATTTTATATAATCCATGCTCTAAGCCAAGTCTTAAACTCAGTGACTGGGAACAAAACAGATTTGACTTTGAAGTCTTAAGAATCTGGTTATGACACTTTTGTTAGACAATGACTTCTACAATTGCCTGCAAAGTGTTCTCAGTACAGGAAAGATTAGTACAGTGAAATCTGCCAATTCTTTGACATTGTGCTCATCATATGGCAGCAACTGTGTCTTCTCAAGATCATCAGTCTTGATAGAATAATATCACACCTTTTGATTTAGTTTCTGGAATTCTGGCATGAGGTACTCCATAATTATCAGATTTATAATAAAACATAGGTTTAAGGGGCTGGGGAGAAGTCTCAGTGACTAAAGTGCTTACCATGTAAGCATTAAGAACTGAGGCTGAATACCAAGCACCATACAAAAAAAGCCAGGTTCAGTGTTGGATGACTATAAGCCCTGTGCTAGGCGAGGGGGACAGGGGATGGAGACAGGTTGTTCCTAAGGACTTAATGGCCAGCCAGTTTAGCAGGAACAGTAAGCCCCAGGTTCAGTGTGAGACCCTGTCTCAAATTATGCAGTGGAAATCCATAGAGGAGGACACCTGGTGTCCACATCTGTCTTCCCCACAAGCATGCATGGGCAAGCACAAAATGGAATGTACCCGTCTCTCTCTCTCTCTCTCTCTCTCTCTCTCTCTCTCTCTCTCTCTCTCTCTCTCTCTCTCACACACACACACACACACACACAATTGGGTTTAGCAGAATCATAAATGTGTCTCCTAGCATTCCTAAGAGGTAGAAACCCCATACCAGCAAATCTAGAATTATGGAAACAATAAGCATAAATCATGAGTATGTTATTGGAAGTGATATATGGAGGAGACACTCCTTATGAACTCGAAAGCCCACCTTCTCTGGTCTATGTGTCAGGGACAGACATAAAACAGCACTTATTTCATGCAGAAGTTAAATCCAAAGAGATTGGGCAACTTCCTAAAACTAGTGCATCAGCGAATCCTAGAAGGAAGGTTCAAACTGATAAGTTTGTTTTCAGACTCTACCACTCAATAGGGATTACAGAGGTGACCCAGGTCACCAGAAAATTCATTTATTTGTGTTTGTTGATATGAGGAAGACTTACCAGGGTCAAGAAACATTAATATTTGTAGCACCAAAATTTAGAAAATGGCTTGAACACAAATAGTCCCCCCATAAATATTTGATAAATAAGTGGCTGATTTAGTCAAATAACTCAGGTGAGTTAGCTGCCCTGGAAAAATCTTTCTTATTAATTTGCTGTGTGTTTATTGATGATGAAAGTGCTGTTTGAATGCAATTGTTTGCAAAGATCTCAGGTTTAGTCACATGAGACTTGATTGCTTAGTGTAAAACACACACACAGACACACACACACATACACACATACACACAAAACAAGGGGCTTTTTAATGTGTTCAGTTTGGAAATAGGAAAGTCTGGCTTGATTCACTTAATCCACATGATATTCATGAATCACAAATTACTTTGTACTCCATAAATGTATACAATTATAAATAGATAATTTGCTCATAATAATGTAATAATAATTGATAATAACTCATAAAAAGGAGTTATGAGGCAGAGAAAGAGATAAAGATAAACTCATATTTTTCATAGCATTAAAAAATTCATCAAAAGTGGACTGGAGAGATGACTCAGTAGTTTAGAACACTTACTGCTCTTGCAGAGGATCTGGGTTCAATTTCCGACACCTGTATGGAGGCTCACAATCTTCTGTAATACCTGTTTAAGGAATCTGATATTTTATTTTGATCTCCATGGATACCAGTCACTCATTTAATGCACATGCATCACACAAGCAAACCAATCATACACACTTAAAAAAATCTAAAAATAAATACAAAAAACATAATTAAACTTTTATATAAATACAATCTGCAATCCTTTATTTAAGTTTTATTACTGGCTCTGTTATTATTCTGGGTTGCTTTTATGTGGTATTAAAATAGAACCCAGTGACTAGAATTTTTCATATTTAAGCAGTTCTCCTAGAGCTGGATTTATTATAGAACTCTGAAATGGGGACAGAAAGTTTTGACTTGAATTCGAGTTAAGTGAGTACACATGTCTAAATAATCAGATTGAGAGTCTTTCCTACTTGGACTTATTTCATTAGGTCAGGTACCATTTAAGATTTTTTTACTATAACATGGTAACTAACAGTTTCTAGGAAGTATTATGAAGAACGGTTTTTAACCTGTTCACAGAATCATGGACATTTGTTTCTTTGAAAGTATGAAGATAATTTGTGTAATTATAACAGAAATTCAAAATAAAAATGAGGATTCGTGTCACTAAGGAAACTGTGGGGTAAATCATAAGGGAAGATTATATAAATTTATCAATATAGTGTTTTAATTCAAGATCTGTTTATTTTTTCCTAATGAAAATATGAGCCAACACTAATAATTACAGTTGTAAAAAGGATTGAACAGTGAGGAAGAGGGTTCTCCAACAGACAGACATCCTGCAGTACTGCGCTAACACCATGGCACTAGGCAGCTGAAAACTGTATTCTAAGATACCAAGAAAGCAGCCAAAATAAATGTATCTATGTCTTTAATTGGGACTCTCAAAAAAATAAGCATAATGGGACAATATCACCAAGACTTCTTTCAACTTGGACAAAATTTTGAATTCATTCATATGCACATCTGACTTATTCTGTTGGGTATAACTTATTACCCTGCATGTATGTGTTTGAAAGAGGGGTGCATTTCTGGTTCAACCACCTTATGTCACTTCTGCTAGTACATGCTGTGGATAGACTTAACCAGACGAATATCTTGCCTGTTGTGGTCTTTGCTGAACTTTAGACTGTACCCAAATGGAAAATAAAAGAGATGCTTCAGAAACCATACTCTTACAACAAATGCCTTTCTTGGTCTATGGATAAAGAAGCATTTACAGCCCTCCATCTAAGCTAGCATCCTCTCTTTGAATTTTCTTTGAACCACAAAACAGAGGTTTCTCAAAGTATAGACTTTAAAGGGATGATAGATTCTAAGACAATGACCAGTGTTATGAGAGAAATATTTCCATTTATCATGTAAGTTTATGTCTTACTCCAAGGGATTAGGAAAGAGAAATTCATTGGTATTTTATTTGCTGTGGGATGGTCTGTATGTCAAACATGTTGCTTATTGGTCAATGAATAAAACACTGATTGGCTAGTGGTCAGGCGGGAAGAAAAATATAGGCGGGACAAGGAGGAGAGAATTCTGAGAAGTGGAAGGCTGAGGAGACACTGCCAGCCGCCACCATGACAAACAGCATGTGAAGATGCCAGTAAGCCACAAGCCACGTGGCAAGGTATAGATTTATAGAAATGGATTAATTTAAGATGTAAGAACTAGATAGCTAGAAGCCTGAGCCATTAGCCAAACAGTTTAAACAATATAAGTCTCTGTGTTTACTTGGTTGGGTCTGAGTGGCCGTGGGACTGGCGGGTGGCAGAGATTTGTCCTGACTGTGGGCCAGGCAGGAAAACTCTAGCTACATTTATTTTTTCTTTTTTTTCCCACAAGGACCAGTGAATTAATTCTCAGCAATTAATGCAAAATTGAATTTTATATTCCCAAATTAATTAACTCTTAAACTACTAATAAAGGTAGCTTAAATTCAGTATTTATCAAATGATTTAAGTGCTCTAGGAACATGAGGAACTCCAATACTGGCATACAGTGTTAAAAACTGATGACTAATGATTTATTTCTAGAACTATATAGGCAGTCTTTGTGGACCAGGTGACAGAAGAAAATCTACTGATGCACCTTGGCATTAGGCAAAAACTGTAAAGTCATGGAAACAGAGGCAAAAATGGAAGCCAATGAGCAAGATATATATTGCATTTTAGTCTGGTGCTATATAGGCATGGAAAGGTGTCAAGGATTAGCATGCTCAGGTGAAGCAGCAACAGGAAGCAGACACTCTGAATCTTCTAAGACAATGGTGTAGTGAACATCTCCTTCTGCCTGGGATGTTTATAACAGGCTGCCTGAGTTGTGATTTTAAGAGTGTTTACCAATAACTGAATAATAAATCATTACTGAGACAGTACAGAGGGCAGAGTCCCAGAGTGCTGCTAATGCAGTACTTGAAGCATTGATCTGGCCTGCTTTGTTCTGTCTGAGTGCTTTTACTTGTAATCTCTATGTGTCGTGCTCATGTGGCTGCATCCTGGTACTTAATTAATTGATATTTCATAAGTGGGAATTTGAGATCAACTGTATCATGAGTGAGTTTTGAAGGAGTGGAAACTAAGGGGAGCCCAACAGAAATGAACCAGAACATGGTTACTGCTGTAGCTTCTGAGAACAAGTGTGTTCTGGATGAGGAAGTGTGGCAAAACAGAAAGATCCCGAAAGGTAGATGGGGTAGCAGCAAGGGAAACTCCTAGCTTCTGGGTTTTTCTCAGGACGTCACTATACTATAACCCTTAAAATAGTGGTTCTCAACTGTGGGTCTCAACCCCTTTGGAGGTCGCATATCAGATATTCTGCATACTGGATAGTGACATTACAATTTATAATAGTAGCAAAATTACAGTTATGAAGTAGTAATGAAAAAAATTTATGGCTGGGGGCTCGCCACAACATGAGGAACTATATTAAAGGGTTACAGCATTAGGTTGGTTGAGAACCACTGCCTTAAAACATTATGTGTGAAAAGTAGGTAAGTTCCAATCAGGGTTAAAAGAAGGGTCCTACTGTTCTGTTTTGCAACTTGGAATCTTGGGTGAGAGCATAGAAATTTTCTTAACGAATGTGTATACTAAGAACAAGAGGCAAGAATGAGGGGACTAGCAGAGAATCAAAGCAGCACAGGAGTTGGACCCTGTAGACTTGCTTCTCCAAACCCTCTGGTTCTGCATTTCTTTTCTTTGGACAGTGGTGCTACTTCTGGTTTCCCTTATGGTGCCCACATTGCATGTGACTATGTTTGCTTCCTCACATTGCAGTTCAGGTTCTTATGCATATAATACACTGTGGCTAAGCATATGGACTAAGGAGTTACAAAATGACTTTTGTTCTGCTAGGTATTAACTTCTAGCAAATGATGTACATTTTCTGTTTATGTTCTCTTTCATGTGAAATGGTGGTCAATAGAAACACTTACCTTATAGTTTGTACACAATTAGGGAGCACAGAGGAGTGCTGGCAACTTACAAACATGATTGATACACTAGCTGAATGCCCGAACCTTCTAGATATCTGAAATTTCATAATGTTTGTCTCAAAAATCTTCTACCACAACCTTATTAACTTCCACTTACTTATTGGCACATTCATTCACTCATGCATTGAACAAATTCTTTAAAAGTACATACATCAAATGCCTTTGACATAGTTTCTGTTAAGGACTAGAAAGTGTGTGCCTGTACCTGTGCCTGTGCGTGTGCGTGTGCGTATGTGTGTGTGTGTGTGTGTGAGAGAGAGAGAGAGAGAGAAAGCAATACACACACAGAGACAGAGACATACAAAGAAAGAGACAAAGAGACACAAAGAGAGACAGAGACGGAAAGAGAAACAGATATATATATATATATATATATATATATATATATATATATAGAGAGAGAGAGAGAGAGAGAGAGAGAAGAAACAATTCCACTGATGATAACTGAGCATCTGAGCTGGTTCTTGATGTCTGAATGGACTTTATCCAAGGCAAAAGCTGGAGTGTGTAGTGGTTTGGGATGAAGGTTTTCCAGGCAGCAGAAAAGGTCTCTAGATGACAGATGCGGACACACTGAAAGAGCTTCAAGCAGTTTCACTTAGTTTACACTAAAATATAAACGGAGATGGGGATGTATTAGAAGATGAAGTTGGGCAGCTAAGGAAAGGTAAGATCATGGAGAACAATTTTCCCCCCTCTATTTTCCTTTTATTGAAAACAAGACTTTTCATATGTTCTCCCCTTCTCCAACTTATTAGAGACCCCCAAGTCTCCTTCCATTGAACCCACATCCTTTCTGTCTCTTGTTACAAAACAAGCAGGTGTCTACATAATAACAACAAATAAGGTAAGAAAGACAAAAACAAACAAACCAGAATAGGACAAAACAAAACAAACAAAGAGAAGAAAAAGAGCCAAAGACGAAGCACAAGAAACGTAGACGTAGAGACTCACACATTTGCACACACAGGAATCCCATAAAAACAAAGCCAGGAGCATAGTATATATGCAAATGACCAATAAGATTAAAAAACAGGAAAAAAGAAAGAAAGGGAAAAGAAACACCCTTACAAAACATTATGAAACAAAGACCCTGAAAAGAGGCCTTTGAGTTCATTTTGTGTTGGCCATCTACTGCTGCATGGAGCTTGGCCTTAAGAGTGGTTTGTATCTCTAGTTTGACTTTTGGAGAAAACTAATTTTTGATTTTGAGCACATAGCAATTGTAGATAGCTTCTGGACTAGACATGGGGCTTATGTCCACTTTCCCTCTCAGCATTGTGCTGGCCCTGTGCATGCTGCCACAGACTCTTTGAGTTCGTATGTATATTGGTCCTGCTGTGTTTAGAAGGCATTTTTTTTCTTGGTGTCCTCCATCCCTGCTTGTCTTACACTCTTTCTGTCTCCTCTTCCACAGGATTTTCTGCATCCTGAGAGGAGGGATTTGGTGGAGACATCCCATTTAAAACTGAGTGTTACACTCAAGGTCTTTCACTCTCTGCACATTGTCTGACTGTGGGTCTCTGTATTTGTTTCTGTCTACTGCAGAAGGAAGCTTCTCTGATGATGGCTGAGTAAGATACTGATCTATGAGTACAGTAGAATGCTGATAGGAATCTTCATTTATTTATTTATTTTTGCTATATCCCTTCAGTAGAACAGTTGTATTTGTGCCAGGTCCTGCCCAGTCTGTTGAACAGTCTTGAATAATAGGGGAGTGAGGATTGAGAAATAATAAATATGAAAGATAGAGATATAGATGTAAAAGAAAAAGACAAGAGATACAGAATAAGTTTGGGAGAACTCTGAGTCAATACCACAGTTGCCCTGAATTTATTCCTCACGGGCTTTTTATACACTGGCAAGGGGAGAGGCAAAAGACCCCTTCTCAAGGACACCATGGTTCAAGGTACAAAGTACAGACAAGTGTAAACACTTCCTTAATTCTCAAAACATCTAGTAGCCATGCCTTATGGCAAAGCAACCTGTAATTAGGCCTTGAAGTATAAGACACCTGATAAACATGTCTTAGACTAACACATCCTATTATGCAGCCTTGCAGGCAAAACAAGCTCGGACTCTCTGACCTTGAGTCAAGATGGAATGACGGCACATGATGGAGTCTCTGTGGGCTCCCATAGATATTGTTTTTCTCTAGGTCCCTAGCCTACACAGTCTCAGGTTCTTGGCCACTCGAGCAGTGCTGCGTTAGCTTCCATCTCATGGAATGGGCCTTGAATCAGGTATTGTTTGGTTATTCTCACAAGCTTTGCGCCACTATTGCAGTGGTCCGTTTTGCAGGTGGGTCATCATTGTAGATCAAAGGGTCTGCGGCTGAGTTGGGGTTTGTCCTTCTCTTCTCGTTGCATGCAGAGTAGTTTATAGTACTATGAGCACTAGTCAGCAGCACTGTAGGTACCAACTTGGCTTCTCTGTGTTCGATGAGGTATTGTCTTTTGCAATAGGGCCTCACTGTCAGTTTGTGAACAGCAACCAGTAGCCTTAGCCATAGCCTGGGTAGTTTGGGGGGTTCTCTTGGGGCCCCTTTGGCAAACAATTTGGTTATATGTAGCCCACTCCCAGTACTGGGAGCTTCATTTGGTGAGGAGAGATGTCCACTTGGGACTCTGTTTCTCCCATAATTGGCAATTTCACTTAAATGCCCTTCATATGCATATATTTTAGGAAGCTTCTCCTAGATGACCCTCAAATGGCCATATCCCTCACCACATTCCCTTCCTCACTCCTCTCTTCCTTCCTTCCCCCATTTGATTCTCCCATGCCTGATCCCCCTCCAGCCCCATCTACCCATAACTGTCTATTCTATTTCATTTTCTTAGGGAGATCCACCCCCACTCCCAGCCCCTCCATTTCCTTAATCTATACCTAACCTCTGGTTATAAGGATTATAGCTTATTTATCACAGACTTAATAGCTAATACCCACATATAAGTGAATACACACTATATTTGTATTTCTGGGTCTGGGTTTCCTCACTCATGAAATATGAATTTCATGATTTCATTTTTTAACAGCTAAATAATATCATGGAGAATCTAGCTATACTAGAGAACTCAGACTTTATTCTCCTGACTATGAGTAGCTCAAAAGATATAAACAGTGAAATTATATGATAATAATTGGCCTGCTGAAGGGCTTATTAGCACTGGGTGAGGCCAGTGAGGGAAAAGCCAGTTAAAGGCAATTTCAGTAGTCTGGGACAAACCTGGCCGGGACATAGATTGTGGAATTTGGAGTGGAACTCAGTATAAGGAGATGATTTGGAGAGAAATTAGGGAATCAGCTTTACAACTTCGGTGTCTATTATTTCTTGTCCATTGCTACTGCCAAGTTCTCTGCAATGCTGGACAAGGAGTGTGGTTACATCTTCAGTGTGCTTCTGCTAATGTTTTCTGTCAAACTTGTCCTGTAAACTAACACTTTTGTGACTGTGTGGGTGAATTCCACACACTCATATGAGTATGATACTTCTCAGAAAACAGTGTCCAATAAAGATATCCATTATTCAGATAACTTCCTTTTGGGATTGCATACTATCTTGCCTTATCAACTGAACCCATGGTCACTGTAGGTGGGTGTAGTCCTAAACATTTAGGTCTACAATGTTATTCAGGTCTTTCTGGTTCTGGTTAATTTAAGCTCATGCATATTGTATGTCCTGATTGCATCTGAGCTAGCATCCCTGATAACATTTCTAAGTCAATGATTATCAAATATTTGGGTTTTAAAGAATCTCACTGAATAGACTTTATCTTCAGTGGCCATAGTTCAGAAAATGAAGGATCAAGCTCATTATTTCAAGTGATCCAGATCCTGAAAGATATAATCACATAATTACATACCTTAATTTCTCTAAATTTAATTATTGGAAACTTCCCTGATATCTGCAATAGAAGTTGAGATAAAACTGTCATAGAAAATATTGAATAAAATTATCAGTATATGCATCTCTTTCACTATTTTTATAAGCTATATCCAGTTGAAAATAATATGGGTATGGAACTTGTTAAGGAAATGCTCAGTATTCAGAGATGCTAAAAGTAACCTTGCATGACATTGAGGAAATAGCATATCCTGATGATAAGTCAACAAGCAGTTGCATCTTGCTGTGAGTTTTATTGACTGTGCATATGTTAGAAGTGAAGA
>CABHPH010159796.1:0-61608 GCA_902168325.1 Peromyscus nudipes
TCTCACAGAGTGATGATCACTCAAATCAGACATTGTTTGGTTACTCCCACAAGCCACCATTTCCCTAGGATTTTTGGAGACATAACAGTATTGTAGTTTAAAATTTTGTGGCTGGGTTGGTGCAAACATTTGTTTTTTGGTAGCCTGCAGAGTACTTTTCCACCCAAATGAAAAAGACATTTGGAAAAATGCTATATTTAAAAACTATCTCTGAGGTACAAAGTTTTATTTCATTTTTTATTACCTTTGGAATATTATGTGTTTGTCTTCATATAATTTATTGATTTTAAAATCACCATGGTTTTCACAGATGGTAGCAGTAGCAGTTACGTAATAGCAAATAGAGCATAGAATTATGCTATACAAATATATGTTTATTACATTATAAACATCTTTTTAACATATCATAGTATTTAAAATAGTGCAGTTATATCTATTGAGATTGTATTATTAGGCCCATAAAATTTTACAAGTATTTTATTGTCTGTGTGTGTATAAAATAAATATTTAAAGTCTTTCATATCACCTACCTAAAATAGTTCTTGTACCTTACCTATTGTTTTTTTTTTCCTGTTGGGGTGTGGTTGTCTGTACCTAAACATCAAAATCAGAGTTTCTCTTCCCTAAGCAAGTTGTTTGCATCCTGTACCATTGAGCTACTTTCCTAGTCTTCTACACAATTTTATTGATTCTGGCATGAAAACTTTAATTTAAACACTTTAAGCAAAAATTGAAGAATTTTAAAATTTAAGTAACAATTTGGAGTGATTGGAATGTGAGAATGTCTAGTCAAAGGCTCAGATATTGGAATTCTTGGTCCAAGTTAATGGAACTGTTCAGAGAGGATTAGGAGGTATGGCCTTACTAGAGGAAGTATGTCACTGGGAACTGACTTTGATGTTTCAAAAGCCCCGTGCCATTCAGCATGCACTCTCTGTTTTCTGCTTGAGTTTAGAGATCTGAGCCCTCAGCTCTTCCTACCACCATGTCTGTTACCTGCTGCAATGCTTCCTTCCATCAGGATGATGGACACTTATCCCTCCAGAATCTGAAGTCCCATATAAATGCTTTCTTCTATAAATTGTTGTGGTCATAATGTTTTATCGTAGCCATAGTAAAGTAACTTATACACATTTCATACTAATTTTATAATTGGTTTATCTCTACCATTTTATTTTTTGGTTTAGTTATATTTTCTTAAAATGTCTATGGTGATATTTTATTTATGCTCTAACAAATAAAGCTTACCTGGGAAATCAGAGGACAAAGTCAGCCACTATATTAAACATAGAGGTCAGGCAGTGATAGCACATGCTGTAGTAAGGTTTCACTGGTCTTGACAGGCCCCTCTAGTCCTGTGGCCCACTTATAAAATAATCAATCAGAAGCTTATATTAATTATAACTATTGGGCTATTAGCTCAGGTTTATTACTGACTAGCTCTTACACTTAAATTAACCCATAATTCTTATATATGTTTACCCATGTGGCTTGGTACCTTTTCTCAGCTCTGCCTTGTCATCTGGCTTCTTCTGTGTCTGGCTGGCTATTCCTGATTTAGCCCTTCCTCTTCCCAGAATTCTCCTAGTCTGTTCACCCTGCCTATACTTCCTGCCTGGCTACTGGCCAATCTGTGTTTTATTTATCAACTAGTCAGGGCAACACATATTCACAGCATACAGAAGGACATCCCACAGCAAAAATGCCTTTAATCCTAGCATTTGGGAGGCAGAAATTCATCTGGATGTCTGTGAGTTCAAGGCCACACTGGGAACAGAGACAGACATGGTGACACACTCCTTTAATCCCATCCCTAGTTAACCATAGAGGTCTGGAGGTCTGTACAGACAGACAGGAAGTGATAAAGCTGTGCAGAAAAGGGAAGTGATGTAGCTGGGTGGAGAAAGAATGTAAGATGGCAGTGCATAAAAAGGTATATAGGCGTGAGTATACAGTAAATAGCTCTCTCTTGGGCTGAGGATTTCCTAGCAGTAAGAACTTGTGACTGACTTGTTTTATTCCTCTGATCTCTCAGCTTTCACCCCAATATCTGGCTCTGAGTTTTTTATTAATAAGGCCATTCAGCGATTTGTTTTACAAATGTTGCCCTTGTAAACCTAAAGTTTTAGATTTTATTATATTTCACATTTTTGCCATCTTCCTAAATTTTTTAGTTTGAAAATAATTTATATCTAACAATTTTATTATCAATGGCAGTTATCTATAAAATTACTTATAAAACAAACAAAATTAATGTATTTTACTTTTTAAGCTAACATTGGATTGCATGTTTGGCTCCTCTTTTGCAAACTGAGTAACTAAATAGATGGGGGATAATGAAATTTAGTCTTAACCTGCATATTTGGCAACCAGAAATGTGCTTTATTACTCTCCAGATCTCACCTATGATCTACTGTTTAATGCACATCAACATTTTTAAATGTTCATAAATCAACTTCCCTTGCACAGTTATCAAAAGGATAAAATGAGGTGATAATATTCATTAATTTCTCAAAGTCTAAAGCTCTAAAGTTGTGCTATTTAAAGTCATTGTATATTTGAGATCAGCACATTGTTTTTATTTTTTCTAATAATCAACTCAGGATTAAGGTAAGTTTCATGCTTTAATTTGTAATATTGGAAATCTTCTCTGTCAATATTTTGAATGCTTTATTGTTCCATTTTCAACATTTACTTTTTCCACATTCTCAAACATGGCTACAAACACATAATTAAAAACTATATGATGCTCAATTTGCAAGGGGAGGATCATTATTACATTTCCCTTATATCAAGGTTATTTTTCCTTTACTCTCAAATAACATTGTAAGTCTCAAATTGTCTAGCATTCTATAGTTCTCTAAAACTTTTCTTAATATGTGCATATATTATTCTTCCTAAATCTAGACATTATGAAACAATGGATAAATATATAAGTTATATTTTACTTTTCATTCCTTATAATTTAAAAGAAAATAATTTAAAACAAAAAAATACTTTGTAACTTACAGTTTTTTAAAATGAAACCTCTGAACAGAGTGAAGGAAGTATTAAATGAATAAATGTAATTATAATGTAAGACTGTTACAATTGAGAAGTGTGAAAAAAGTGATAAATGTTGAGATAAATGATAAAGCATGAAAATATTTAACATTTAAAAATGAATCTTTCCGGGCGGTGGTGGCGCACGCCTTTAATCCCAGCACTCGGGAGGCAGAGCCAGGCGGATCTCTGTGAGTTCGAAGCCAGCCTGGGCTACCAAGTGAGTCCCAGGAAAGGCGCAAAGCTACACAGAGAAACCCTGTCTCGAAAAACAAAAAAAAAAAAAAAAAAAAAATGAATCTGAGCTCACAGGCACTAACAGAGACTGAACTGACAACCAGGGAGCCTGCATGGGACTAACCTAGGCATTCTGCATGTATGTTAGAGTTGTATAGCTTGGTTCTTTTGTGGGACTCCTAACAGTGGGAATAGTGGCTGTTTCTGACTCTTACAAGCTTTGAGGACACTATTCCTCATACTTGATTGCCACGCCCAGTCTTCATATGTGGGGAGGTGCTTAGGCTTACTGCAATTTGATATGCCATGTTTTGTTGATACTTGTGGGAGACCTGCCCCTTCCTAAATAAAAATGTAGAAGGAGTGGACCGGAGAGTTGGTACAGAGAGGGGATGGGGAGGAGCGACAGGGAGGAGAGGAAGGAGGGGAAACTGTGGTGGGTAAGTGAAATAAATAAATAAATAGATAAATAATTTTATTTAAAAAATTCAAGATTGTGCGATGTAGCTAAGATGTCAATAGTGAAAATGAAATAATTGCTACAGTTTTTTTAATGAACCCAAACAAATTATCAAAGGAGCAACAGAGAAATAAAATCAGAAGGGACAAATTGAAAACCTTGGCTGCCTTACACCTACACATATCAGGGATTTCATTAAAAGCTAGGCAGCTAAGTAAATGCCTAAAATAAAAGATAAAGATTGTTATACTGAGAAAATGGGGCAAGAAATGTTTTTCCATCTATAAGTGATACATTTCATATTGAACTGCTCAGATGAACTTCAAGTTAAGGATGAGAAATAAACCATGCAAAGATTAAAATTAAAGGATGCATCACTGACATGAATATATTAATAGAAGACAAAGATTATATGACTAAAATATTAAAAGAGAAAAAGTTGAAAATTACATAATGATGCAGGAGTAATTTGTCAAGAAGACAACTCAAAATATATCTTTACTTGATAAAATAATTGAAATAAATTTACAGAGCTAACTTTGAAATGAAGAGGAAAATAGATAAATCTTCTGTAATAGTTCGATATTTTAATGCCTTGCTTTAATGTGGCTGGAGTTTTCTCTCCGGGGCCCGACAAGCCCCAGCAGTCTCTTAGCCCACTTATAAAATAGACATACAGATGCTTATATTATTTAAACTGCTTGGCCATTAGCTCAGACCTATCATTGCTTAGCTCTTACTCTTATTTTTAGCCCATTTCTATTAATCTATACTTTGCCACGTGGCTCGTGGCTTACTGGTACCTTACATCTTCCTTGTCCCGGGGGCAGCTGCAGGCAGTCTCTCCCTCTGTCTTCCTGTTCCCTCAATTCTCCTCTCTGTTATTCCCACCTATACTTCCTGTCTGGCTACTGGCCAATCAGTGTTTTATTTATACAGAGTGATATCCACAGCACTTTAATAATCAGTAGAACTAGTTGATGAAAAGAAATGAGTATATAAAACAACTAAACAACATCCTCAACCTAGTTGGCCTGCTGGAAATGCACAGGGAATCCTCATCAGAATCCCAGAGCAACTGTGCCTCTCAAGGACATACTGAATGATCATCCAAATAGGCCATGTGCTCGCTAGATGACAAATCTCAGTAAATTTCAGAAGTTTGAAGTTTCCACAAAATACGTGCTCTAAATACAAAATTTAGGAATCAGTAATATTTAAATAGCTACAGAATCCTCAAATATTTGTAAAATAAAGTTTCTAAATGACCCAGGAGTGAATGAAGCAAGTAATCATGGTAAAAATATGAAAATATATTGAACCAGCTATGGGTGAAAAGAAAACTACTAAAATCTTTGAACTACAGCTGTAGAATGCTTCTAAGCAGTCATAGCTTTAAATGACTACACAGGGTGAGAAGAGATGCTTACAGCCCATGATCTACATTTCAACTTAAGATGAAAGAATTAAAAGTAAACTCCTCAAATGGCAAAAATGGAGTCAGATTAGGATCAAAAACCAATGTAGCAACAATTAAAAAACAAAGAAGGTAATTAAAAAACATGGAAACAAGCTATGCAATTGTCACCCAAGAATAATATAGTGAAAACAAAACACAAACTTTGGTAATAGTAGTTAAAAAATTAGTATCTATTCTGTGATACTGAAAGCTAGTGGTGAAAGGCTATGAGCTTTTTCACTAGCAAAATCTGTGGGGAAAAATGGTAAGAAACAAAAAGTGTCCAAATTGGTAGCTGAAACAATATAAAATATGAATGTATTAAAATTTTTAAATCAGTTTTGTTTTAACAAAACTGTCCACAGAGAAATAGGAAGGAATAGGGCAGAAATAGTAACAAAATTGACATTTTAGTTATTTCAGGAAGCTAGCACTAGTCGATACAAACCAGTAAATGAAAACATTAGAAAACAAAAATAACACCAAATGGCATCTCTCAGGTTCAAGATATAAAACTTTTGAATAAGACATTGCCAATTCAATCTGTTTAATTATTTTTAATCTATGCGTATACATTCATATCTGTGTGAGAGTCTGACCATGAGTGCAAGAGTCTGATGAGGCCAGAAGAAGGTGTCAGTACAGGTTGTTTTGAGCTGTCAAAGAGGAAATGGGACCCAAACTCAGGACTTTTGGAAAAGGAGTAAGCGCTTGTAACAGCCAGGGAGTCTGGCCACCCCCATACTTTGATACTTAAATTGGTAAGCATATCTCTTTCTACATGTATACAAACCACACACTGCTTTCTGTCCCACCACCCTTTATTCTGGAAAAGAAACACATGAAGAAAATCACTCCTGGCTCTGTTTTTTAATTTACAGAAAAAAAATTAGAATTTGAAGACTTCAGAGGGATTCTGAAAAGTTGGGGACATTTCTTAAATTCCATCCATCCATAATTAAATATTAAATATAGTAATCACTCCTCAATGAAACAACTGCAAAAGTTATTGGAGATATATCTGTACAGCATTTCACATATCCTAACAATACAGCTCCCAATATGATAATCTATCTTATTTCTCCATTACTCACATTTAAAAATTTACATAAATATTTACCACCATCATATAAGACTTAAAACCAATTTCTTAAAATTATATATATATATTATCAAGAGCTATTTTACTCTTAAACTTTTTTGTCTTAAGAACAGAACAATAGGATCTATACTTCTCTAATTCCTTCTTCCCTTTACTTGTATCATGAAGAAAATCTGTTTATTCCCATGATGTGGCAGAGTTTGTCTGTCATTTTATGCATGGCATGAGAAATCCGACTTTTTCCATAACAGCTGCTCACATCCCGCTTTTCTGGAAAGCTAGATGAACTCTTAATTTTTGATGGAAAGTTAAGACTCCACAGAAGAAAACACTGACACACAGGTTAAAAGATGTTTCAGGAAGAGCTTCTAGAGGAAATGAGGACTGAATCTTCAGTGTGGAAACTTTTTCTTTTCCTTGTTCAAGGGAAGTTTCTGAAAACATCATTAATCAAGACAGCTTGGACTGTAGTCTGACTGACATCAATATCATCATTACAAGACTGATAATATCAGGGGCATTCCAGATTATCTGAATCTTTATTATTGAGATGAAATTATTACAGTGTTTCCAAAGAAACACTCAAAAATGATTGCAGGTTTTAAAGGCATAATTCAGAAGAGTACATGTCAATCTAGAGAAAATTTTCATGTTTTTTTTTAATATTAGACATAAACATATCACCACTGATGAAAGCACAGACACTATATTTTTGTATAAAATTATCTTCACTTTACTCCTGCAAAATGCTAGTATTTTCAAATTTGTCCTTTGCTCCATCATCTTCTATGGAGTTACAATATATCTTCTATATTTGTAGTGGTATTTACTCTGCCCATGACTTCCCAAAGGAGACAGTGCTTCCTGCCTTTGTAAGTGACTTCTGATAAGGAGTTGGAAAAGGGTCACATGCCCCTTTTTCTCCCTGCTCCTGCCTGCAAGGTGGATTAGCTCCTGGTCAGAACAGTGCATGACTTCTGCTGTCTACTCCATTCTGTATTCGTGAGTGTATTTCCTCAATTTATATCTTCATAAATTCTGTTACTCATTTAATAGACTCACGTGGATTGATCGTAATATATATTATTTCAAGTATTAATCCAAGTATGTTTTACTTTTCCTTGGCTAAATAGGAGTTTATATTTCCTGAACCCTTGGTAGGATATATAAAATAGATCATCCCCCCAATCTTGTATTGAAACTGCTGTAACCTCTTCAGATATTCTGAGTGGGGCTATAAATTTTTCTCATATAATAGTCTTGGTTCAGCTCAACTCAAGCATGATTTGAGTTAAGTGTAGGCTCTATTTATTTCTTGGGTCTATTCCTTGTACTTGTATCTTCAGAAACCAGACAGCAGTAAACCAGTAACACAATGAAATGCTTCCTGGATAAATAAAGCTTTAAATTTATGTATTAATAATGGATCTATTTGTCCTTGCATGATGATCAAACATTTTAGAAAAATCAAAGAGATTCAATGTGGACATAGAAAAATATACATCTCTTTAAGTGATCCCTCCTCATGTTTGGAAAAAAAACATTTAAGTTATATGATAAGGAAGTTGAGACATACCAAATTACAAATAAATTCATTAGAAAGAACAAAATATTTTTATTTATTAGATTTCTGAAAGTTATTGCTAAAATAATAATAAGATGAAGGATATTTCCCATGTCAGAGAGCTACCAAGTTCTAAAAGTAGGCTTCATCTGTCCAAAGCCCATGCTAATATTCAATATTTTAATTTCCCCTGAATGTCACTGCTTACTAAATTTCTTCCAAATTAGGAATCTATATGCACACCCATCTAATTTATTTTCTACTTTTCTTGTTTAAAAATTGATTCAATTTATGTTATAGATAATAAAAATTCAGATATTCTGCTTGTATTGTAGTGTGAATGAAAATCAGAATTGTATTATTTCAGCATGATGTTTATTAATAAGAATTATTTGTGCTATGATTTAGTAATCAAACTAATTTGTATCCTTTACTTGACAAAGCTGCTATTAATGTATTTGTTTGTATATACTTGTTAACACTTTAGATGTTGTCCCTTAACAAATGTAATATTTAATTACTAACTACAGCTACTGTGTTGTGTATTAGATATTTAGCATGCATATAAATCATTGCTGAGAACATGTAGTCTTTTGCTAATATCTTTTCAATATTCCCACCCTGCCGGCTCCTGATACCTGTGATTCAGATTCTCTTTCACTGTAGTCCATGACTTTAGCTCCACATAGAAGTGATAATGTTCAAGATTTTTCTTTCCTCACCTGCCACATTTTATGTAACAACAATATCAAAGGTCACCCACAGTATCTCAGTTGTCAAGGTTTTTCTCTTTTTCTTAGGGCTACATAATGCTCTCTTACATATTTACAATGAATTATAATTGGGTGTACCAAAATGTCATTATTCATCCATTGGTGGACTCTTGGATGGTATATCTTTGTTTTTGAGACAAAGCCAAGATTGAATCATGGTGTCTCCTTCATTTCCAGTTCTGAAGTTGAAAATTAAGTTCTGTCTTTGATTATCTTTTCAGGGACTGATACGACATATTACATTATTTTAACAAACCTTTACTAATTCTTAAACTGATACGTAGAAGTCTATTCCTGGAAGTTCTTTGCTTTCTTTTGTTGTTGTTATTATTATATTATACAATTAATCTCAGGCCTAGAAAAGTTCCTTCTGAATAGATGCATTTTTAGGAAATATCTTCCTTGCATCTATCATACAAGTAGCCATAGTTGTTTGTTTATTTCAGGGCTTTCATGATAAGAAAATAAAGCATCCTTTAAACTCCTATAGACTCTCTCTTGAGGTCTCTCTTGGTGGTAAATGTAATTCTTTCAGCAAAAAATACAAACACAAAAATAAATGATCCTATTAGTTTGTAATTGTCATCTCCCAGGGTTGCTTATGGTGCCTAATAGGGATTTTTTTATCTAAGAGAGGTCTAAATTGGTTCTATTACCTAATATGAGTCAAATGCTTTATTAAATATCCCTAGCAATGAGTTATACGCTAGACCACTAGGGACTGTGAATAGCATAGTCAAAGACACAGAGACATCTTTTATGCAACAAAATCCTTTAAAGGTAATTTTTGAAATTGGGTGTCTAAAGAAAAATAAAGTCTCATAAGTAGATAAACATTAGAAGATATTACAAGTGAATGTTTTATTTTCTTAAATATAGATATTTTGAAATAGACATATTTTGCTGACTTCTGTTCTTTTTTATTTTCAGTTCTATCCAAATAGCATTATCCAGTTCTGTGTTTATTCATTTTCTCTTGTTGAATATAGTACATACATCAATTTCCACTAACATATATAAAAAAAATTAACCTGGTGGACTCAGCCCAGGCAGGTCTAGTCCCCTCCTCCCAGGCTGAGCCAAGGGTCTCTACTAAGCCCCAGGTTTCAAACAGCCAATTCATGCACTGAGCACAGGACCCGGTCCAACTGCCTGGATGCCTCCCAAACAGATCAAGCCAATCAACTGTCTCACCCATTCAGAGGGCCTGATCTAGTTGGGGGCCCCTCAGCCATTGGTTCACAGTTCATGTGTTTCCATTTGTTTGGCCACTTGTTCCTGTATTCCATCCATCCCTGGTCCCAACAACTCTAGCTCACATAAACCCTCCTCCTTCTCGCCAATTGGACTCCCGGAGCTCCACCCAGGGCCTGACTGTTGATATCTGCATCTAGTTCCCTCAGTCACTGCATGGGGTTTCTAGTATGACAATTAAGGTGTTTGGCCATCCTATCATTTTCCATGGATATCAAGAAAAAAAATGATGTATTTAACATAGTTTAAATATGGATCTTGAAGAGATATGTGGATTCTTATGTTCTTTCTCAGTAGTTAAAATGTGGCCCATTTTGTCACTGGCATATGCATGTTATCCCAGCCCTTGGAGGCTGAGGGAATAAATTCCATGAGTATGAATATGCCTAAAAAAAAAAATTAAGTTCAGGTTAACAGAGTTTGCCAAGTCCCAAGCCCTGTGTTGGCACACATATCAATGATGTGTTCTGGCCTTTAAGAGAAGGAAACATGACTTCATGGAGGCTTGGAAGATGTTCAGCTTACAATGTGAACTAAAGTAGTTTTGGTTCATAAAATACTAGTTAATTTCAGGCTATGCTATCTACTAGTATATGACTTTTAATGGAATAATCACCTTTGAATACTTTCTGAACTATTTCATGAGAAGCAACATTTGTCTTAAAGAATTGTTCTTAGGACTCATTGAGATTATTTTCTGCATATAAATCGTGAAAACCTCAGTTGTAGCATGCCATCTTCGTATACGTGATGTGCTTCGCTCATGCTCCTCTCACCATCCTTTCTTATCCTCTTGCCCCCACTCACTAACAAGCTATCCCTTCCAAATCGTCCCATGTAACAGATATAACACGAATTGCTAAATGGTCTTATTAATAAAAAAAAACCCAGAGCTGATATTGGGGTGAAAGCTGAAAGATCAGGGAAACAGAACAAGCCACAGCCAACCTCACCTCACCAACTCCTCAGCCAATCCTATTTCCACAAATCCTCAGACTGAAAGACTCTGAGTCCTTACCTGGATGGGATCTCATGCTGCTAAAAGCCTCTAGTTCCTGGTCCTCATGTTTTATATACCTTTCTGCTTCCTGCCATCACTTCCTGGGATTAAAAGCATGTGTTCTTCCCAAACAAAGATGCAAGATCTCAAGTGTTGGGAATAAAGGTGTGTGCCACCATGCCTGGCTCTGTTCCCAGTGTGGCCTTGAACTCACAGAGATCCAGACAGATTAAAGGTGTATGTGCCACCACTGTCTGGCCTCTATGTCTAATCCAGTGGCTGGCTCTGTCCTCTGATCCCCAGATAAGTGTATTAGGGTACACTATTAGGATACACAATATTTTGGGGTACAAAATATATCACCACAGTCCCATTTGTTTTCATAACTTTAATTTTAATCTAGATTCCACATATAATACAAAGGTGATATTTGTCTATCTGAGACCAGTTTGCTTTGCTGAACATGATGATTTCCAGTGCCAACCATTTTCCTGCAAATGACATCATTTCTCTTTTAGTAATGAAGTAACACTCCATCATGTTACTTACCACCTTTCCCTGTCATTTTTTAAAAAAATTAATTTCTTCTTCTTGCAGATATTATATCTTCATAGAAGTTCCCCTCCCTTCTCTCCTCACACTTCCCCTCCCTAAAGGATTCACTCCTCCTCTGTTTCCCTTCAGAAAGGGGCAGGCCTCCCAGCGAGATCAACCAAACATGGCATATTAAGTTACAATAAGACTGGGCACATCTCCTCATATTAAGACTGAACAAGGCAACCTAGTGAGAGGAAAAGGGTCCCCAAATCAGGCAAAAGAGTTCGAGATAGCCCTTGCTCCCACTGTTAGAAGTATCCCAAGAATATCAAGCTATACAACCACAACATATATGCAGAGGGCCTAGGCCAGACCCATGCAGGCTCCCTGATTATTGATTCATTCTCTATGAGCCCCTATGAGTCTATGTTAATTGATTTCTGTGCATTTTCTTGTGGTGTCCTTGACCTCTCCGGCTCCTACAGTCCCTCCTCCCCATCTTTGGCAGGATACGCTGAGCTCTGCCTAATGTTTGGCTCTGGGTCTCTGCATCTGCTCTCATCAGTTGCTGTATGAAGTCTCTCTGATGACAATTATGAGTATAGCAGAGTATCATTAGAATTCATTTCATTGACCCTTCTTTCTTTTTTCATTCTGGTGATGTTAAGGTCTATCCTAGGTCTCTGGACCTTCCAGAATCTGGTTCCTGGCCCTCCAGGTAGTGTCAGGTTTGGGCTTCCTCTGGTGTCATGGGTCTCAAGTTGGACCAATCATTGGTTGGCCACTCCCACAAGTTCGGCTCTACCTTTACCTCAACACACCCTGAAGGCAGGATAGATTGTAAGTGAAAGGTTTCTGTTCGAGTTGGTGTCTTAATGCCTCCACTGGAAGACTTGCCTAGTTACAGAAGATGGCTGGGTCAGGCTCTGTATCCACTAATATAAGGAGTCTTAGCTAGATTCACCCTTATAGATTCCTAGGAGTTTCCATTCCAGTAGGTTTCTACCTTGTCCCCCCCAAATCATCCCCAGTTCCAGTCACCTTTCCCAGTATTCTCTCCCCCTTAAGCCCTCCTTGTCACTTAGCCTCTCTACGTTTGTGGTTTGTTGCCTGATGGACTATCCTTTACTAATAATATCCACTTATAAGTGAGTACATACCTTGTTTGTGTTTGTCTTTCTTGATCTAGGTTACGCCACTCAGAATGGTGTTTTTCTAGTTCCATTCATTTACCTGCAAATTTCAGTATGTCATTGTTTTAACAGCTTCATTATACTCCATTATGTAAATGTGCCATGTTATCTTTATTCATTCTTCTGTTGAGGGACATCTAGGTTGTTTTCAGGTTCTGGCTAATATGAACAAATTTGCTATGAACACAGTTGAGCAATTGTTCTTGTGGTAGGATGGAGTGTCCTTAGGTATAATTCAAGAGTGGTATAGCTGGGTCTTGAGGAAGTTAGAGTCCCAATTTTCTGAGAAACTTACTATATTGATTTTCAAAGTGGCTGTACAAGATTGCACTCCCACAAGCAATGGAGAGGTGTTTCCCTTGCTCCACATCCTCACTAGCATGAGCTGTCACTTGTGTTTTTGATGTTAGTGATTTTGACAAATGTAAGATGGAATTTCAGAGTTGTTTTGATTTACGTTTCCCAGATTGTAGACAAATTGCTAAATGGTCTTGTTAAATAAAAAACACGGAGATGGATATTGGAGTTGAAACCTGAGATATCAGAATAGGAAAAGCCACAGCTAATCTCACCTCACCAATTCCACAGCTTCCAAAGAGACCTACTTCCTGTATACTCATGCCTATATGCCTTTCTGTTCTGCTCCCTCATTTGCTTTCTCAGCCCAGCTACATCACTTCCTCTTCCTGCCCAGCCCTGTCACTTCCTGTCTGTCTGTACAGACCTCCAGACCTCTATGGTTAGTGCTGGGATTAAAGGCATGTATCACCATGCATGGTTCTGTTCCCAGTGTGACCTTGAACTCACAGAGATCCAGACAGATCCCTGTCTCCTAAGTGAGGATTAAAGGGGTGTGCTACCATTGCCTGACTTCTATGTTTTCTATAGCGTCTGACTTTTTCCTCTGATCCTCAGATAAATTTTTTTGGGTTGTACAATTAAAATATCACCATACCTGATGGCTAAGGATGTTGAACATTTAAGTGTTTCTCAGCTATTTGAGATTCTTCTGTTGAGTATTTACTGTTTAGATCTGTAACCCATTTTTAATTGGATTATTTGGTTTGCTGATGTCTAGTTTCTTGGGTTCTTTACATATTTTGGATATTAGCCCTGTCAGATGTGGTGTTGGTCAATATTTATTCCCATTCTGTAGCCTGCCATTTTGTCCTATTGACAGTGTTCTTTACTTTATGGTTTTTCATTTTCTTTTAATTAATATCTTGATGGGCAGTGAGGCTAGTTCTATATTACTGTGAATGTTGGCTTCTAAAAATGCATGTGTAGGTATTTTTTGATGTGCTGACATAGATTCCTTCAGAGATTTTATATATATATATATATATATATATACAGTACAGCTAGATCACATATCATTCTAAATTTAGTTTTTTAAGCAACCTCACTATTGATTCCCATTGTGGCTGAATTAATTTTTATTTCCATCCACAGTATTTAAGAAGTATTTTCTTCCACATTCATCACAAATATTTCTTGTGTGCTCTTCCCCACATCTCACTCTCTGTCTCTCTTTTCTTTCTTTCTTGTTTCTTTTTTTTAAAAAGTAGTATACAATGTAGCATGATTCCTTAAGGTATTTTCATACATACTGAGTTTTGGTTGACCACCCCATCACATTCTCTCTCCTACTTCCCTAAACACTTCACCCTCATTATTCTCTCTTCCTTCATATTATATGCTTTCTACTATCATCACCTATATCCTTCCATCTGGGCCTATTCTTCCCTCTCTCATTGGCCCGTTACTAATGCCTTAGTCTCTACGTATAATCATTGCAATTATGTATGCATGTATAAAAATTAGAAGCTAAGGCACTAAATGAGAAAGAACATATGGCACCTCTCTTACTATGACTGTGTTACCTGCCTGTGCACAATATTTTCTAGTTCTATTAATTTTCCTCCAAATTGCATAATTTCATTTTTGTGGCTGAAAACAATTTTATTGTGTACATGTATCACATATTCAGTATCCTTTCATAATCTGATGGAAATTTTGGAAGATTAGATTCCTTTTTTTGTGAAGAGAGACACAGGAAACACGTATGCATAAGTATCCCTGTATTAGGATATAGGGACTTCTCATATATGCCCAGGATTGGTATATTCGGGTCATAGGAGACTTCTGGTTTTAGATGGTTGAAAACATTTTTTTTTTACACTTCCATCAACAGTGAACAAATGGTCCTCTTTCCCCACACTCTTGTGAGGAATTTTTGGCATTTATTTCTTTAGTGATAAAAATTTTGAATGAGATGAGATAGAATTTCAAAGAAGTTTCAATTTGTATTTCCTTGATGTCTGAGGATATTAAATATGTTTTTGGATATTTGTATTTTTGTTTCTACTGGGTTGTTTGCTTTCTTAGTTCATTCTTCGACCATTTTATATTCTATAGGTATGACTCTTCCACCTGAAGTATGGCAGGAAAAGATTTACTGAAGGTTGTCTCTTCTCATGACTAACTGTTTCCTTTTCTTTGCAGAAGCTTTGCCAACCACTCTCTCTTGTCAAGTGCTGCCCTTGCTATTTCCTTAGCACCACGTATCACTGTGAAAACCTGTACCTAGACCTGTATCTGGAAGTGTTTCTTCTACCATTGCCCCTAGTATTTTCCAAGTTTCAAATCCAATAGTCAGGTCTTTGATAAACTCAAGGTTGACTTTTGTGCAGGCTGGGGGATACAGATCTATTTTGATTTTTCCAAATATCAATGTCCAGTTTACCCAGTATTACTTGTTAAAGAGGCTGGCTTCTTTTAAATGGGTATTTTTAAGCGTCAGCATTAAAATTATGTGGCTGTATCTGTGTCGGTTTATACCGACATTTTTCTATTTGGTTTCAGTGACGTGTATGTCAATTTTTTCCAATGCCATGCTACTTTTGTTATCATGTTCCTGTTACATAATATGAAATCAAGTATGGTGATTCATGTAGTTACTTATTTTCTAGGAATATTTTTCTTATCTAAAGTCTTTTCTGCTGTCATGTGAGCTTCTAAAAATCTTGTTATTTATGTGAAGAATGGTGTTAGAATTTAGATGAAGATTTCATTAAATCTACAGATTACTTTGGGTAAGGTAGCCATTGACACAATATTAATCCTTCCGAAGTCTGTGTATGGGAGCTCTTTCTACTTTCTCATGTCTTCTTCAATTTTTCTCCTCAGTGTTTTAAATGAAGAGGTTTTTTGTTATTTGGGTTGGGTTTATTCCAAGGTGTTTGCATACATAAATGTTTGTGAGTGTGTAAAAGTGTGTGTGTGCATATGTGGATGTGTATTTCTGTGTGTGTAGCTGTGTATGTGTTGAATATCCAGTGCTTTGTCTGATTTTTTGCCTGGACGTCTTCATTATTGGTGTGTAGTAAGATTGTTGGACTGTTTTGTTTTCTTATTGACAGCCATTATTTGGACAGGGGTATCAAGCATCATTGTAATATTGATGCTCATTAACATAATGGCAAAGGATACTGGACATTTTTATGTAATTATTTCCATTTGTATATCATCATACCATGTCTTAAACAGAGAGCTCTCAAGATAATCAATTTAAAAGAACAACACAAAATTTACCTGTATTGATCAATGAAGTGCTACTTTGAATCACATTCCTTGCTAGGTGCTCCCAGAAGTCTTTCTATAAATGGGGTGGGGGCCATTTGAATTGGGTTTTGAAGCCTGTGTAAGAGAAACTTTCAAAGAAGAGACAATGATACAGTAAAATGTGCAGAGTAGTGCTTCTGATGATGATTTACATATTATTCTTATCTATCAAAACTCATTAACCTGCTAATGTGAAATTAACATTGATATCTGATAAAGAATAATAATCTATGACTTCTCTCTCTCTTTCCTTCCTGACAAAAGAAAGAAAAACAGATGGACACAACTGATAAAATAGTTTATTTTTAAACTTTTGTATAAATATTACAAGCCATGTCATCACAGTAATGGTCTTGATGAGCAAGCATTGTGAAGCATTGCATTTAAAACAGTTTGATAATCATTTTATCACTTTATTGAACACATAATAATTATCTTCTTTCTCATGCCTGTGACCTGATACCAAGATTTGTACCTGACCTCATAACCACCATTCTCTAAATGTTTGCTGAATGAGTAAATTTGGTTTGGATTTAATTCTCCTCTCCTTGGGATCATTAAGTGCAAGCCAGTTAACTATTGTCATGAAAAGTCTAAACACAGTTAATTTCTGATATACATGCTAAATAGGGTATTTACATTCAGTTGGTGTTTGTTCTAACTTTCTATCACTTCAAATGAGAGTTATGTGGCCAAAGTCCCTTCAGAACTGGAAAGTGTTGATTGTTTTCTCCTCTTACAACAGCAATAACAATTATACAAACTCTACTTTTGTTGAGAAATGTTTATATGCAAGAGATACTGCCTCTGTCTGTTTTCAAACACATATTTCCCAGCCCATTAGCTGTATATTTAAATATTTTCTACCTTTTATTTTTCTACTTATTGACCTCTGACTAAAGTAATTTGTGATCAGTATAATTGTCAGGCCAATTTAATTTGATTAAAGAATCAAATCAAACCAAATTTTCAAGGGAAGCTATTCAATTTTTTTTGAAGGCTAGGAAAGTGGTTTCATTAAATGATAATCTAGGTCAAAGATAGAAAACACAAAGAAATTATAAAGAAATCTGATTTGTGGAAACAAATATAACAAATGAAAAAAATAGAAACCTTTCTTATGTCTAGGCATTTAGTATTTACGTAGTGACTCCACACACACCAAGTGGAGTCTTCCCCTCTCCCATCTCAAAGAATACTTCAGTATTTTAAAATCTGTTTCATAATATCTCCTCAGCTACAACAGTAGCAAGAAGAAAAAGGCAAATTGCTATCTGCAATGAAGGATGTTTTTATAGATATTGTGTTCGAAACATTTGATCATGTATAAAATTTCTTCATACCTACTTAAGAACTTATAGTAAACATTACTGACATTCAAACCACTTAAAAGATAAATGAGCAATGTATGGTGGGGCACACATGTAATCCCAGAAGCTAAGATAGGAAGGCTGAGAATTCTGGACCTGCCTAGGCTATGTGGAGAACTGCATACCACCATGAGATACACAGGAGACCCTGCCCCATAAAAAGGAAGCAAAAAGATGGTTAAAAAAAATTCATAGTCTTAACCAATATTTTTATTGAGTTTTAGAAATCCGTAGTATTATGTTACGGGAAGAGAAGAATAAGAAAAAAGTAAAGCAATTTTAAAAGACAAGTGTTAAAATTTATAAACTTAGCCGGGCAGTGGTAGCACACTCCTTTGATACCAGCACTCAGTGGGCAGAGGCAGACTGATCTCTGTGAGTTCAAGGCCAACCTGGGCTACAGAGTGAGTTCTGGGAGAGGTTCCAAAGCTACACAGAGAAACAAAAACAAAAACAAAAACAAAATACAAAACAAAAAAACAAAATATTATAATAACTCATATGGAAAAATCTTAAAACTGTATATTTTCATGTATTCTTTACATCTACCAGGGCTGTGGATTGAACCAGTGTTAAACAAGTGTTCTTCCTCTAGCTACATCTGATCAACTTTGATTTTCTCACTCCTGCAGAGTGACTAAAGTTAACTCTGTAACAATTCACCATTTTTATGCTTTTAATGTCAGTCTCTTTCCCTCCTGTTTTGCCTGTGTCTCTACATGATGACACTATTTTTGGAGGTACGAAAACTCCAGGAGTGAGACCAAACTGAAGGCAGTAGGGCATGGGAGACATGTTCTTGGGGGTTATATTTCTCTCTGGCCCTGTGCTGACTCTCTCTCTCCTTACTGTCTCCACAGGGGATCTGTGCTGCCTCCACATGCACCACATGTGGGGACCAGGGGCAAAGGAGCAGCCTTCCTATCTTAACCTCTAAAGTTCTGAGTTTTATGTCATTCTTCAGTTGTTACAGGGAAAAAAAACCTACCTAATAAAATGGGGAGAGACCACAAGGGTGGAGGCAGACAAGGGAAGAGTGGGAGTTTAGGGTGATTGGGGTGCATAATCTGAAAATAATCAATAAAATAATTCCAAATAATTAACAAAAATTGTTTAGTGCAATCTAAGAGGAGCCAAGTGTTCACACCACTGTACTAGATTCTAAATCCATTGAAAAAGAGAAACAAAGGAATTAACCATAGGTGCAAATGTGTCTGTGCTATCTTGTACTTGAAGGAAGGTTACTTTTCACCTAATTAAATCCACTTCTCAATCACAGTCACAGAAGCAATCCAAGTTATAACCCATTGCTCTAACTTTATAAACTGGCAGAACGGCAGGAGAGATCTGCCATGATCTGTCCATCTGCCCTCAGAGACAAAAAAGACTAAAGATACATATGCGCGTGCATCAAATAGTTACTCATTACCTATTGGGAATGAAAAGAAGTAAAATAGATTGTGAGTGTGTGTGTGTGTGTGTGCACGCACACACACACACATGTGTTTTGGAGAGAATGGAGGACCTGAATATGTCACCTTAAGTATTATATACCTTGTGGTATGACATTATAAGTGGAATTGAGGTACTAGGAAGTTTACTTAAAAAGCCTCCCCCTGTCTTTTTCA
This sequence comes from Peromyscus nudipes, assembly GCA_902168325.1. NCBI lineage: Eukaryota > Metazoa > Chordata > Mammalia > Rodentia > Cricetidae > Peromyscus > Peromyscus nudipes. The sequence continues at coordinate 19,244 of CABHPH010159796.1, forward strand.
TATCGAGTCCATACAAGCTACATTGGTAATAGTGGAAAATTCATTTTACTGAGAAATAATCAATCATGTACTTATCTAAGAATAATGAAGAAAAAATGAACAAATGATGTTCTGGATTAAAATGTTTACAAACTGTCAGAAATGCCTTTTATCGGCAGCAAGCTCTCTGTCCCCTACAACTACATGATCATAGAGCTGTTTTAGACATTTCAACCCTTGAAGCTCATATGTCAGTCTTTATGGAAAAGAATAAGTTATTTATATTTGGCACAGAATCAATTGTAAACCTCCTTAATCCCCCTTTCTTCCCCCTCTCTCATCTGAAGGCACACAGGAAAAGACCATGTCAGACTACGGCAAGAAAATGGCATTTTCAAGAACATCATGAAGAAAGTTCTCACCAGAAGTCGTAGACTTCTGATCTTGATATAGAAGGTCCAGCCTCCATAACTACAACTGTGAAGTTGTGTTGTCCAAGCCACTTAATGCAAAGTGTTTTAATAGACTAATGTGATTGTATATACTGGCTCGATCACTGGGGCAAGTGTTTAAATATTCTGATTCCTTATTTTTCATCTTCAAACTGATAAAAAAAATTTTGAATGACTTTCACACATAATTTTGCTGAATTAAATGAGACAATCCCTATGAAGTTCCAAACATTAAGACTTATAAAAAAATTAAATAAATATAAGTGTTGAAATTTGATAATTTGTGTCTCCGAAAACAGGAGGGCAAGTGGGTCTGGAGGAGATGTCAGGTGGGTAGGGAGTTAGGAGGTGTAGAGGGAGGGGAAACTGGGGTTGGGGTGTATTGTATGAAAGATGAATTTATTTTCTTTTTTTTTTCTACATTTTTCAATTCAGAAAATTTTTATTCATTTACATACCAATCTTAGATCCCCTCTCTTCCCTCCTCCTGCCCCCCAGTCTCCCCCCCTAAGATCACCCCCCATTTCTTCCTCTGAAAATGTAAGGCCTCCTATGGGGCGTCAGCAGAGCCTGGTACATTCAGTTGAGGCAGGTCCAAGCCCCTCCCCCTCCATCACCTACAGAGACAACCAAACTAACAATAATCTATTTTAATGAAACACATTTTAAAACTCAAACGTGTGAGAAGAATATAGGGCCATATCACCAGCATAAGTCTGAAATTAGATTTATGCAGAAAACACAGCCTTACTGTGTAATTTCAATATACTGAGCCTTCTGAAAAAACACATGTTCCAAGTGTTCATTACTAACAAAATTATATTCCAGAATGGCTGTACACCTCCCCAAAAGAATAACGTAGACATTTGACAAAGGAATCAAGACTCTGGGTCCAATGAATTGAACAAAAGAAAGGAAGAAGAAAAGAAGGGAAGAATGAGAGAAGAGAAAGAAGAAAGAAGGTACAGAGGAAGAGAATAAGGGAAAACCTATCAATGAAAAAGTAAAATTATTTTAAGCCATCATTTGATTTATGTATCAGAACTTTAAGATGAAGTCTAAATAAAAAACTTTCTAGTATAAGTATATCCAAAAGAAATGCAGGAAACTACATATACACATAGCATTATTATATTAAAAGCCACTGGCAGACTTTTAACTACTCAACACTAATCATTTTTGGTTAATTAATGAGCAATATGAGTTCATTAACTATTTTGTGTACTTAGATGAAGGCATACAGACAAAATATTGGAGCTGGAGAGTTAAGAGTCCTTGCTGCTCTTCCAGAGGACCTGAGTTTGGTTCCCATAGTACTGAAGTTCAGTTCCCAGCAACCATGTCACCCTCTTCTGGCACCAGCACACACATGGCATACATGTACACATAAATAAAATAGAAATCTTAAAGATCAGTAGCCATAACACTGTGGTGTATATATCGTTTCCATATGAACACAAAACCAAAGACCAAACCATTCATCTATTTCTAATTAATAATAATTTCTAGTGTCATAAAATGGCTTATCATAAAAAACAATGCAGAACAAAATCCTAAGTGAAAGTTCCACTGATATTTTCCCATTTAAAATTTATCTTGCATCAACATTTTTTTCAACAGCTTCACTGGAAATGTTTAAAATGAAAATCGAAATTAGGAAAAAAAAGTCAAGATATTTTCTGTCTTCTACATCAAGCTGTGTCTTGGGAGAAATCTTCAGAGAACTTAAGTTCTGAGTAATCTTAATTTTCACCTCCAGATGAATAAGTACCTATTACTACCTGTCATAGCGAGGAATGAAAACCTAAAACCCCATTTTAGCATATTTTGGGAGTTCCCAATTGTCATTCTCAATCTATATGGTTACAAAGTTCTGTTTACTCAATAACCACTCATATGTTTCTCATATTAGATAAATTCAAAACTCATAACTCTAACATGCTTGAATTGTGTGCCTGAAACATTTTAGGGAATAAATACCTTTGATTTCATTTACCTCTTTTTATAGACCTTCCATGGCATGGATCCTACCCCTGTAAATTTGCATTTCAGCAAACATAGGCAGATATTTATAAACAACTTGTCTGTTTGTCTAGGGAATGACAATTGTTGTAGACCTCAGATTTCAGACAATTTGCCTGTTGCTGTGTTTACCAATGCTGTTGTCAACTTATATGCATATGTTTCCATTAAGAATACACATTCTTGATAACAAGAGTGCAAAAAATAATCTTGAGTGAGCATGCCTTTTCTAAATGTGTGTTTCATTGATGACACTGACCTCAACACTGCATTGCCATCTCTGTATTTTTAAATCGCTGCTTTTAAAATTCAAATTGTTTCTTGTCTTCTAAAGGGCTGAACTTCAGTTTCCTCCTGTGTTCCTGTTAGACAGAGTCTATAGTACCCCTTTCTTATGTGAAATTATCCTTATGCCCATGTAACTAGGTACTCAGTCAGGAACATGAGCCAGATCTAGTTTGGAAACTGCTTCATGAAATTCTAATCAGAGACTGGCATGTGACTGTTACAGATGAATAGTGCTCAGTCATTAATCTGCATTCATGCCCAAAATGCAGCTGAACTTTCCAGTATGGCAAGTCACTTGGAAAATATATAGTTAAGCACTTTTTACAGGTCTGAAAATGCTAATGCAGAAATCTCCACAGAAATAAAAATATTTTTACACAGAATAGTAGAGAATAAGTGAAAAAGGATCTATTCAATCTGCCCTTTATCTTTCCAAAAAAAAATGTGGATGTGACCCCAAGGCTGAAAATGTACATTTTGTTTGCTACATACGTGAATATCAGAGATGTTTCCTAGGACTTTCTTCCCTAATGTCTCTAAGACTCAGTCAATTACAATATCTCCAGGATACTTAGAGGTCACAATTTGATGTCAAAGGCATATATTACGTAGTTTGATACAAAATATTTAAAACAAGGAAATCTAGCCCATATCCTTGCTCTTGAGTTACAGTGTTTTGACTTTTGACAACATACCAGTCCTTTCCAGCCTCAATTCTATCACCTGCAAAAAGGGACAACACCTCAAGCCCTCAGGGTGTTTGGACTTGTAAAATATGATCACAGCTTAACATTTATCACATTCTGAATAGTGACCTCAGACCATTAAATCATTCTGAGAGTTTCTACTTTCCTTTGTATTAAGTTGTGTACTGCCTGATTCACAGTTGTTAGTGGGAGTTAGGGAGATTCCAAAAGCTAATGCAAATGGCAATTGACAGGGAATATTTAATTTGGAGATATCCTTTTAACGGGGTAAATTTCAAAGTTGGGGAACCAAAGTAAAAACTGTTTGCTGCACTAGCCTTCCTTTTTGGTCTCGCATCTGAACCTGCATCTTCACCCGATGAGTCCTAATGACTGTGAGTGGAGAGCTGAGCGTTCATGTTGCCATTGATTAGGAGTGAGATTGAGTTGTCAAAAGAAGGTTATTAAAGCATGCTGCTTGCTAACTGGCTTCCTGTTGGAGACCCACCTAGACTATTTGACCCACCTAGACTGTTTGATCCAAGTATGTTTGGAATTTCCTGCTTGGAGTCTTGCAAAACAAGACGACCTTGGCCTAACCATAGAAAGGCCTCATTCAATAACAACAGGGGTCTAGGACCAAAGCGACCTCACCCTAACCTTCCCTTAGGAGTTCCCATTCTTCTTGCAAACAGATGCTAATCAGCCAGCTGCAAGAGCCTGGGGCCAAAGAGACCTCGCCCCATCACTCTGACTTCTGATAACCTGCCACTCTCCTTGCTTTCCCTGCCCCCCTGCCTGAAGCCTCAGCATATAAAAACTGCAGCACTCATTTCAATAAACGGAGCCTTGACGCGACTCAGACTGACTCTTGTCATTCATTATATGTGCAAGGCTTCCTTCCTTTCTCACCCTCATTGGCTTCTAGGTGATTCCTGGCTCGAGACCCGCGAATAACTGGACCTGCTGGACGGGTCAGCTTCCTACCACCCAAGCCACACCCTCAGTGAGCAGTTCTGCTCCTAGAAGCACTATAGACAAGGAAAGGATTTCTTTTTATGTGATTTGGGGCTGAAGACAATTTCCAGGCAGTGTGTAAAAAGTCTAGAATGAAGGTATTCTTTTATGAAAGGAAATGAGTTCTAAGATGGAAGAGTGAGATTTTGATATGACAGGGGGACAATTTATTGCCTTGAAAGGAGGCACAGAGCACCAATTCTTTCTGAGTTGCTGGTGACCCCTACTCTGGTGGAGGATATGAGTATAATCACCCTCCTCCACATGGAAGAGACCCTTCATTTTGAAACCAGGCTGGTGTACTGATTAGTTCTGCTAAGTGACTCTGAAGAGACCCATTTGTTTAGTAGTGTGCGTAATTTTAAAAGAAAGGACGTGTCAGGAGCAGGGAGGAGAGTCAAACGAGGGCACCAGTGAAAGAGCTGGAGAATTCTGCCTGCCCCCCTGCCTTGTTTTATTCTATTCCATCTCCACTGACCTATGCTGCTGAAGATGGATGCGGCAACTAAATGGAACCTTCATTTTCTCATTCACTGAATGACCAGGCCAGCTTCTCTGTGCCCTCAGAGAGAGATCTTCATTTCTCTATTTCTGGGGATATCACACTTAACCCTTGATGTGATAAGGCAGTCTGCACCTGTCCAGTCTCTGTCAGTATGCACTGATAGTCTCATAGAAGTCCTGTATGCTCAAAAATCACATCACAGGGATGTTACTGATTCATGTAGGTGGTAGAACAGTGTCTGTGTGCTGTTCCTGGAGTAACAGGAAAATAGCCTAGGCAAACCCTCTTCAGTTCCAAACATGACAACCTAGCAAAGTAGCCTAGCACTGCCTTTCTGTTTACAGAGATCTCAAACTTAAAGTGGTCTATCATCTGAAAGCCAGGTTGTCATCACAGCTGATTACAAACCCTGGCAATGAATGTAATTTGACTGAAAATGTCGATATAGTAAATATCTCATTACATTCTTTTGTTACAATTTTTTTTCACTGAAAGTAAAAGACTAAAGGAGACTAAGCATCACAACTGGCTGAGCACATTTTTCTCTCCTGTTCCACAATACTAAAGATGTCCCAAGTGTCATGGCCTCTATTGTCTATTATTAGATGTCTCTTGCTTATGTGTCCATGTTCAGTTTAGCGAGAAATCACAGACAATGACTATACATTCTTCATTTTCATTTTCTCACAGTGCAACCAGAAGGTGGCTATGTGACAATCACTCAAAAGTTTGAATTGAGTTAAATATATTGAAAAAGAGAAGAGCTGTAGAAATATGAGCAAAGAATTAAGAACAAAAAAGTCGTCACTGTTCACACATTTCTCTTCTATGCAGCGGCCGTAGACTTTTCAGTACAAAGGCTTATCGTCTTTCTGCCTATTATTTACTGCTCTGGTTATCAGCTTCTGGAGTGCCTCTTTGAAGAGGTTTTGACGGATCTCATTGGCTTCAGCCCTTCTGAGCTACTTAAAGGGGTTTGAAAATTGAAAGCTTTGAGGGGTAGGGATTATAACTTCTTTTCAGTTGTCTATTTCTCTCTGGAAACACTCAGTGGGAGCCAACACAGGAATTCATAATTCTCTTTCTTATTTATTTTGTTGTTGTTGTGTTCTATTTTGGTTTCTACATTTACCAGGGAATGAAACATTCATAAATAAACAGTCAAGGATTTCAGAATGAATATTTCTGTGAGATACGGACTGCTGATATAAGTTCTGTGTATAGTGAGTAGTGACCACTTTATTCATTGGGACATAGACAAGAGGCTTGTATATAAAATGTCAGGGGTTCAATATAAATTTAGAATATTGATCCAGTAAGGTAAGCAGTTTCTCTACAACAAACCCCTTTTCTTCATCTATAAAAATGGAGATAATACTAACATTGAGGAAAAGATATAAAAGTTAAATGTAATAATGCAAATCCATCCATTCATCTTTTCCTAGAATACTGCCAGCATTTAATATATCCCCAATTATTTTATGCAGAAAAGGGGAAGTGCAGGCAAGTACAAATTAGTCTAGAATTTGCTCTTATATAGCTTATGGCCTGACTCAAAACAATTAAATCCATAAGATGCTGCATAAATACAACTCAAGAAACATTCTGAAGAAAAGACATAGATTCTATCTGGGCACTAACTATTTCCCCAGAGCGGTTTCTAAAGAAACTGACCTGGATCTGGAATCAAAGCAGTTCATCTTGTCGTATGCCAAGGTGAGATGTGCAAAATGAATAAAAGCTATTCAGATGAAAGATTATGGAAAGTGCTTTATCAAAGGCACTAGCAAGGGCTAATGCCCCAGAATGGTAAGCAGTATGTGCTAGTGTCTGATAAAAGCAGGCTAGGTTGAGATGGGTTATCAGTGGAGGTTTGGATGCTGTTAGCAGAGAGCTAGCCCCTGTGGACCATAGTAAGTGTTTCAGTCCTTATTGCGAGAGTTTGCAAAATGTTCACTCTCATTCAAAAAGTACTTGCATTTTTATCTCCTGGGATGAAAAAAGGAACCCTATGTCTTTCTTTTGTTATATTTGGTATGGTAGTTTCTGCCCCACTGGGTGACCTGCAGACCAGATTTTCCACTCTGAATCCTAGCCCCAAGTATACTGTTGGCAAAACCTGGCAAGGTAGAGTCTCTAGTTCTCTTAACATCTCAGGATTTTTAGGAAGCCCAATAGTCATCTCCCAGATAGATTCCTGTCTGGTGAGATTGTCAGGGAACAGAGGAGGACTAACTGAGCAGAGGGCCTCTGATGGAATCCTCCTTCTGCCACTTGACATTTTCTCTCCCAGCCTCTTTCTCTCTTCCTCTCTCTCTTTCTTTCTCTCACCCTCTTCCTTTACTTCTCTGATTTTTCCCCCGTTATCCTGCCTCTATGAAAAATCTCCCAAATTTGAACTGAGAAAGAAAAAATGAATGAGCACTCATCTATCATGGCTCTAGCACATGTATACACACATAAGAAAAGAAAAGCACATGAAATGAAGAAATGAAGCATAAATAATGACTGAAAGAGAGAGAGCAAAAATTAAAATTAAATATGAGGGGTCAGAATAAATAATATTTCATTTCAGAGTTCTCAAATATAACTAGTTACACCATCTAAAGCATTTTCTTACATCTTCACTGTGGTTTCCTTCACTGATCTTAATTTATTTTCATATTGATTTCTGTGATAAAAACTTTGTATCAGAGTATCCATATTATATATGTTTTCAGAACACACTTTGAAATAAAGACTGTGTTCTTCCTCTCCTCAACCTAAAATATTTCTATATGCCCCATGTGAAATGTACAGTATTGAATGCACAGCTCTGGGCTGGAAGATCTATGAAGTGGGATGCTTAGACAGTTTACATTGGTATGGCTTGGAAGAGCCAGGCCTTCCCACTTATTGGTGTCTGTAAAGACTTTTGTATCTTATTGCAGAGAGAAATGTGTATGACATTGTGGAATAGCTCACAGCATCAAATAAATGAACCTCTCACATTTCATGTTAATGAAGATTATGGGGAAGCCAGGAATTGTAGTAGGAATTGTTGTATGAAACTTTCAGAAGAAGACACATAAGAAACACACACACACACACACACAAACCTCCCAGATAGGAAACTTACAATATACCAAAGTAGAGGTTACATCGAGTTACTAACAGTACTGTGACCAGTAATGACATTAAAGTAGATGTCTGTAAAGCCCAGAGGGTAACAACTTCTATAAACGGCAAAACTGGGCCTCTCTAGGTGACTTGCAGTCACCATGATCAGCCAGAAATTCTCCCTCAGGGATCTCATCTTGTATTTACTCCAGGAAGCTCAGTTAGTCAGTGTTTTGCTAATTCTAAACCCTTAAGAGGAGCCTTCATGATAGTGTATTGTCCAACTTCCCCAGATGTATTACTTTGTCTCCTTCCTGAGACTTATCTTCCTCCTGGAGGGATTGTCTCAACGAGCAAAAATTTGTCACACAGTGTTTTAAGGGGTGGAACCATAAATGGGCCCTAAAGGCACATGTCTTTGATCATCTGGTCCCCAAGTGTTACAGCTGGCTTGAGAGATTGAAAAGATTTATGAGGAGAGACAAAAGTTGCAAAGGAAGATTAGTGGGGAGGCCTTTATGCCCTGCTTCTGCTCTGTTTATATATGCATCCTGGTCAGCTAGAATGCCAAAGAGCTTTGGTGACTCAGCATGTGTGTGTCATGCTGATTCAGCATGAGCTCCACATGCCTTCCCCACTAGGATGGACTGGAAGCCCTTGAAACTGAATAAAAGTAAATACCCACTCTTGCAACTTGCTTCTGTTAGGTTGTTTTCACCAAAGTAAAGATCAGAGAAACTATTATAGAACTGTATTAAACATTGTACATGCAATATTTCAACCTGCCATGGTCATGCATTGTAGTTCTTATTTCCTTCCCTTATAGCTATAAACCCGAAGTTCAGAATAAAAATGCCTCAGGGTCACACATCAAGTGGTACAATTTTAATTTAGGCAAAGACAGGCATGCTATATCCAGAACACATGTTTTTAACCACTATTTTGTGAGGCCAAAACTAATTGTATCCATATATTCTTATAGACAAAACTAGTGTACTAAAATCAACTCAGAGACTATGAACTATATAACCATATCTAAGTGTATTAATTCACAACAATCATTTCCAATTTACTCTGACTGCAAGATTATTTGGTTACTATTGCTACTATTTCTGCAACAAACTTTTGTTTCACTAATGTTCAAATAGGCCTGCAACAATAGCACCTAAAATCCAACCATGGTCTGCCCAGGTGTCAATTTCTCCAACCTGTGGATGATGATTCCTATTACTCCTTATCAACTCTTGAAAGAATATGAAGTTAATATCCATGTTCTACACCCTGTTCCTTAGGCCAATACCACCAGTCCTTTGAGATTTTGCTAAAAGCCCAACACACAGTATTCCAAGACCATTAGTATATGCTCTCAGTAGCATGAACTGAATAAAAATGGACACATTACACAGTCATGGTTCCTCCAAGAGTGATTGGAAATAGATCGAAAAAGCTGCAGCACTAACTCAACTAGCCATTCCATCATCAGCTTGTCTCAGGGCAGCAATAAACTTCTCGGTCTACTAAATTTATGGAGTGGAAGTGTGAGCACAGCCTTCCTGTGCTACCCACAGCTTTGCTCGGGTCAGTAACAGTGATCTGGGGGTCTGCATACTGAACATTATACATACTATGTTGACTTTCAACAATGTTCTGTCATTAGTGATTACTTCCACAATAGCTCATTAGCTGAGAAGATGCATCACGCTGTCTCAGGGAAAAAAAAAAGTAGAAAAGGCTGCTATACAGAAGCGTTTTTTACTACAGATTGTTTCCAGTGTAGAATTATAAAATCAAGAGCTTGGCTTACAGATATCTTCTGTGTTTGTATAATCCACTAACACGACCTGCAATGGAGGGCCATGAAAATTAGACAGCCGCATTCCTGAGACAATTTCCCCTCAAGTCAACGTACTATCTCTACCTTAGCAGGTCAAAGGTACTCTACAATATGATCAGAAAAAATCCTATTGTTCATTGATTTATGAAATTAGTAGTTGAAGATGTCCATGCTCCACTCTTTCTGACAATGCGGTTGAATTTATGCCATCAAACTGTAAAGACAAGCAATACTTGCCCTTGAAGGATTTGGCTTACTGTCACTATTCTTTGAAGTTTTTTTCTATCTTGCTTTTAAAAAAATTATTGCTTCCTTAACACTTATGATTCCTCCCAATGAATGTTCAAGCATATTATATCAGCCTTTGATGATTTTAGATTCATCCATCTACTTCACATAATTTTTTTCCTCAGGACAGACAAAATATTTGGTAATTCCTGGATTCATGGCTGCCTTTCCCACACAAATGCCAGCCCTGTCAAAGCTGGGAATTGTTTTGACTTACTGCATGCTAAAGTCTATAGGTTGATAATAAGAGCTAAGCCCCAAAAGAATACCCAAGGAAATACAACTTCATTATTTTAATGTATATTTTCTTAATTCTTTGAAAATTTCATGCAATTCATTTTGATCACATTCATTTACAACTAACTTAACTCCTCCCAAATTTACCTCCTTCTTCCTACGCCCAACATCATCCTCTATTTTTATGTTTTTAATAACTCAGTCATTTCCAATTTGTGTTAGCCAGGATTCTGGGTCTGGAGCCATGCAGTCAAATATGACCAGCCTACTAGGAACAACAACCTTAAAGAAAACTGGCTCTCACTTCCCCAGAACCTATTAATTGTCCATAGCTCCTCATTTGGAGGTGGAGACTAATAAACCCCTTCCTACTCTATGCTAGAATGTTGACCGGCTTGATCCTACACAGGAAACAACAGCTATTTTGAGTTCATGATGTTAACGGCTCTGTCATTCCCAGAAGACACTGTTTGCTCTGCCCCCACCCCCCCAAACCTCTAGGTCTTAGAATCTTTCTGCCAGATCTTCCACATGGTCTCTGAGTCTTTGGGAGGGCTGCAATATAGATGTTCCATTTGTGTTTGAGTACTGCACCACCACTTACTCTCTGCCCTTGGACCAGTTGTGAGTTTCTCCATTAACCATGGCCCCCTACATACACACTCAAAACACTTCTCTGATGAGAGCTGCACTAATTTATGAGTAGAGAGATACAACTTTAGAAGGCAGTTTAGCAAAATAATAGTAGTAGTTTTACCAATGGGGCCTGTGAGCTCCCCAACCATGGCTTCCTGGATAGACTTACAATATGAGACATGTGTTTTCTTCTGTGGAGCATGAATATAAGAGTTTAAATTGAATCACTTACACAGCATTATGTTCATCTCAAAAGCCATAGGATGCCAAATAAAATTCCCAGTGCTGGGTATGGGATATGTGCATTTATGTTGTTCAGAAACATTCCAAAGAATCCACAGATGACAAATGCTATTGATATTGCTCTTGATTTCCCAACAGAACTTGATGGTAAGACCCTATTGCTGAAGACACCACACGTATTTGTTAGGTGACATAGAGAAATAAGAAATGTACTGACCAGGAAACATCCTTCCCATTGGCTAGTTCTCAGAGTACTGGAAAGTGCTGTGCAAGCTGCTATGGGAAAGAAGTCATCTGTTTTGTACCAGGTGAACTACAATAATAATTAATTTGGCAAGGTATGCCCATGAGTACAACAGTAGCATGAATGTCACAGGATAACAAACAGCTTTCTGATTGAATTTAAAATTCACTCAATACCACATGCTGGTACTGTAAATCTAGCCAAAAGTCCATGACCAGGAAGGTTACAGGACCCAATGGTGAACCTACTACTACTGTTCTGCTAAATGGAGATAGTATCAAGCTGCTCTCTAAATTCCCAATTTTCTGTCCATAGATTAGTGCAGCTTCATCACAGTTCCTTTTTGCACTGGGCTATGGTTAATGCAAAAGCTCACAACTGGTCAAACTACAGAGAGGAAATGGAAGTAGAGTACCCAGAGACAAATGGGATGTCTATAACATACCCATTCTGAAGGCTCAGGTACCATTGTGGGTGAAACTGAAGGAAAATTATAAAAGCCAGAGGTTGAGGAGGATCAGAGCAAACCACTGTCTTATGAACATAACAGAATCATTGCCTTCATCAACTCAAAACAGCTATTGTTGTCTGTACATGATAAAGTCTGTCAACATTCTAGTTCCTGATGGATAAGGATTGAGCCACCACTCCTAACTGAAGAGCTATGGTCAGTTAATAGCATCTGTGAAAGGGAAAGAGAGTTGTTGTTTTTTTTGTTTGTTTGTTTTGTTTTTTGTTTTGCTGTTGTTGTTGTTTTTAAATGGTGTTTCTCCTGGTGGTTCAACCATACTCCAATGGATGGCCTCACACCCACAAGTATATAGACAGCAGAAATTACACAGTTGATGTATTGATTTAAAAAAAAAAGAAAGAAGTTGAGGTATCAAGAGGTAGGGAGTAATTTGGATAAGATGTTGAGATAATATGATCATAATATATTGTATGAAATTCTTAAATTAAAAAAGCCATTGATGCAATAGGGAACAAATGTTATGAGAATTGCCAACTTTTTTCTGGATACATTTATATATATTTTGTGCAAATATTTCCCAAACAGTCTGAGAAGTACCAATCCTATTAAAATTTTTAACCATCATATATTTCAACACATATTTCTTCATATTCCATTATTTCTAAGGCATTTTCTAGAACATTGTTTTAAAATGCTAAATGAAGGCTGTCTTTAATTTTATTTCTTTTCACAAAACAAGGTCATCAGTATGAATTTATTAAAAATGGTATAATACAAATCCTAACCCTGTATTTATCTATCAGTGCTTGCTGGCAAACTTTTTGTATGTTTGTTCCAAGAGCATAGGAAGCCAGACATGAAAGCTTAAACCTGTAATCTCTACTCCGGAGACTGAGACCAGTGGATTGCGATGGATTTGAGACTATGTACATAGTGACCAGCCTAGAGTGATGCCCTGTCTGAAAGAGGTAGCAAAGAATGGCACAAGAGAGAGAGAAACAATAATAATTATAAGGGATGTTTCTAACGGTTTGAAAAATATAGAATTTTCATTGCAAGAAGATTCTAGGTTTGTAATTAGTCATTAAAATACATGATTTCTACACATGGTATCAAGACACAAAGAAGATATTCTTTGTAGGTTAGGAATGATGACTGCTACATCACATTTTTATTGTTCAACAGGGACCAAAGCTGTAGTAAGACATTGCTATACTGTAGTTACAGCACAAAGAAACTAGGCATAGCTGAGTGAAAAACTGGGCTCCAGTATATTCAGGGTGTGTATGCATTTCATGTAGAGGATGTTTAAGGAGACACCAGAAGACTGTCTGGAGTAACAGTTGGGTGTTAGAAGGAAAACTTGGAATTCTCACAGCAGCATGTTGAATAGAAGCCAAATGTAATACTGTACATCTGGCTTGCTTTCTAGAGAAATCTAAGAAATTAATTTCTCTGTACACTAGACTTGGTTCCTATTGAATCCCTCTATTGTAAGCATGTTAGGATTGATCATAGTTAGCTTTTATTCATGCAAGTTTTGTGAGCCACTTCCTAGCTTAGAGGAAATAAAGAAACAGCACAGTCCATATTTAATAGTAGTTTACTGTTTGTGCACCTTCACATGAACACAAGATGCACTACTTGCTGTACAGTAGAGTGATTTGGCAATCGTGCCATGGAACATCCATACTCATTAATAAAACAACTCCTCATAATCACTAAATATAAAATGGGCATATGCAATTAAACCACACGTCACACCTGCTCAAATTTTAGAACTCATACAATAGAAGTTGTTTCACATTTTCTCAGCAAGTCTACAGAATCATGTTATGGCGTGAACATCTTAGATCAAAGTTATTATAGGATATTTGTTCGTATTGACACTCCAAGACTGACAATCAAGTTTACTTTGAATGAGAAAGCAGAATTAGCAAGTAGCTGACCAGAATTAGCCATAGAGGTTTTGGAGGACCCATACACATAGAAAGACACAGGCAGTAGTAGGGAGGAGCTTATAAGAATCACAGGCCTTTTGGAGTGGTGAAGGAGAGAGAGGAAGTCACTGGTTGCTTCTCCGCTGCTTCTCTGATCAATCAGGTTTTTTCTCCGATATCTGACTTCCGAGTTTTATTTAATAATAGAACAACATGAGTAAACGCTTCCCAGAGATTTCCATAGTGTGGTGTCTAGGTACCTAGGAGCATCAGAACAACACAAAAACTTGGTAGAATTAAAACTTCTCAGGCCCCACCCTGAGCATACTGCATGAAAACTTTGGAAATTAGGTCCACAATATATATTTTAACAGACATACCTGGTGATTCCAATGATCACTCCAGGATATGAACAGCATCCTGGATTCAGGTAAACCCAGTTCATTCTGGTTCTGTGATGCTGTGATCACACATGCCACATTAGTGCTCTGATCACAGTTATGATTTATTCTAACCTAGAGATGGACTAAACTAAGTTTAAGGACAATTGGGAGTGTAAGCAGCAACCAAATCAGAGTCAGGTATAATTAGCTGCAACATCAAAATTTCAGACTCACTAACACATAGGTTGGGGTTAACAATAAATAAAGATGTTTACTAGGTACCAAATTTTGTGCTATGAAAATTATTTAATTATTGAAATATATTGTCAGAGAAATGATGTAAAATATCACCCCATTGTGCAGATGTATTTCTGACATTTTGGGAGGTTTGATGAATTGCTTGGTTGTAACAAGTGCAAATATGTTAAACTTCCCCAGAGCTGAAAGTTGGTTGTCCAATTCAAACTTGTTTTTCTCCAGATTAGAAATTATATTGATCCAAGTAAAATGGTCTAGAACTTTCAACCTCTTTGAAATTGGTGGGTCATGTGAGGAATCAAATATTTGACACATTGTAGTTTTTCAAATCCTTTTTATCTTCTTTCTACTCCCTCAATAAATAGAACATTTCATGTGACAATGTAAATATGTACAAATTAAAACTACATTTAAAGTTAAATTGAAGAATAATTAAAATGTCATATTTATTTGCCTATTTTATTTTCATGTTATTATCAGCTTCCATCATACAATAGTTAAAACTACAGGTATTAAAGAGATTAAATGGGCTTCATACTACCTAATTCTGAGAACTGGGATATACACTCAAAGCATTGGTCCACATTTCCTGTTCATGATTCTGTGTCCTTTTTACTCCAAATATGTGGAGTCATTTGAAGTAGCCTCTAATCTAATGAACATTAAGAATTTACTGGGAAGTCACATATTTGGTTATATCACATAAGATTCTCACCTTATCTCTCTAACAGACAATTCCTGAAATGATCACTTTTATTTTTAATCACATTGTATTCATTTTATATGTGCATGGTGGGACTGAAGGTCCCATACCACATGAGTGTAGGTAAGAGAACAACTTTTAGAATTTGGTTCTCTCTTTTAATCATGAGGGTCTTAAATCAAACTAGGATCATCAGGCTTGGTGACTGGATCCCTTGCTTACGGAGCCACCTTCCCAGCCCGGAAAACTCTCAGTTAATGGCTTTTAGAGAGCCAAACTACAATGATTCCTTATGGAGAGAATTCTCTATGGAGATACATCACATCGCAAATGATTAAATGTGGGTTCTTGTTGGCAAGCAACAAGAGTAGAGGCCATTAGTTTGACAACTCATGAGGAGCTCTTTCCACCAACAATTGTATTAATCTACAAGAAGACTCTCTCGTTCAGGTTTTCAGATGAGCTCTTAATCCTGGATGAATTCTACTGACAGAATATGCAGCAATTGATTCAAGAAAACCAGTCACATATTTATTACCTTCAAAATATCTGACATAATTCACATTCACATGTTTTATATGTTTTAAAACCCTAAATGTGTTCGGCAGCAGTAGATGAAGTACTTGCAGCTGTAGGCTATCTGGTACGTACTCCATGTAATTTTTCGATTAGGTTTCTAAGTCATCTTCTCTTTTTCTAGAAATAGTATCAGGATAAGATGTTATAACTCCCTTCTTAAGTGAGCTGCTTTATTTCCTCCTCTCTCTACCCTTACACTCAATTGGTTGTATCCTGGGATTTCATGATTTATTCACCAGGCAGAGTGAGGTCTATTTTCTCTTCCTTCCTTCCTTCCTTCCTTCCTTCCTTCCTTCCTTCCTTCCTTCCTTCCTTCCTTCAATCCTCCCTCCCATCTCTTCCCCTCCCTACCTCCTCTCTCTCTCTCTCTCTCTCTCTCTCTCCTTTCCACAATACTATGAGAATTTTCTCAATAGAAATTTCTAGGCATCATTTACCTCTCTCCTTTGATTCCATCTCTAATGAATTAACCCTGGAGAAATGTTGAGTTTTTTGGGGGTGACTTAAGAGCATATTTTAGGTGTTACTGTTAGAAGAATAGGTGACCCCATACTCTAACAATAAAGTCTATGACCAGCCTGATAGTGAATTCTCCATAATTGAATACATAGTACCCAGCCTGTACTATTTAGCCTCTACCCAGTGCCTGAAATATACTTAGGGTAGAATTGCATACAAGTGGCTAGGAGAATTTGGGAACTTGAGTGAAAGTCTAATGATCCTCTCCATCCCTATCCTTTAGAGGAATGTCAACCATAAACTAAAGCTGTAATGAACTTTTGTGAGCAAAACTGATCTCATAAACATGGCAGTTGTTCTGTTCTGAGAATGGTACCAAACAATACATTGTTTCCTTGTGTAGCTCAGGCAGGCCTCAAACTCAGGTCCTCCTACTTTAGACACCTAAAAGCTAGGATTTCAGGCATGCACCACTACTTCCCCATGCCTGCTGAAACTGCATTATTTTTCATTGTCCCTTCCTTGCTTCCTTCTAGATTTTCTGGTTCTCATCTAGCAGCCTCCCTACCACCACCACCACCACCACTACCACCACCACCATCTTCTTTATCTACATATGAGATTCCATGTTGTTGGTTGTTTTTTACTCCTTTGGGGGTCTGCCGCCCAGCTCCCAAATAAATCGCACACAGAGGCTTATTCCTAATTATAAATGCCCAGCCTTAGCTTGACTTGTTTCTTGCCAGCTTTTCTTAATTTATATTATCCTGTCTACATTTTGCATCTGGAATTTTTCCTTTTCTTATTTTTGTGTAGCTTACTTTCACTCTTACTATGTGACTGGCTCTGTGGCTGGGGGGCTGACCCCTAGCATCCTCCCCTCCTTGTTCTCTTGCTCTTTGTTTCATCCCAGATTTCTCCTTCTATTTATTTTCTCTGCTTGTCAGCCCCACCTATCCTTTCCTCTACCTCGCTATTGGTTGTTGAACTCTTTATTAGACCATTAAGTGTTTTAGACAGGCATAGTAACACAGTGTCACAGAGTTAAACAAATGCAACATAAAAGAATGCAACACATCTTTGCATCATTAAAACAACTGTCCCACAGGCTTAACAAATGTAACACATATTAAAATAGTATTCTACAACAATTCCATATTTACATATGCAGAGTATCCTATACCTAAGTAGTATTTATGCAAAACCCACAGCTCTCATTTTCAGAGGAATAAGAGATAGTTTATTCTTGAGCCATTTTGAGTGACCAGATTTAAGTCACCCTAAATTTCATGTCCCAACGTGGAAGCACTTTCATGAAATTTCTACAGTTTTAGAGAACAAAGAAAGTCAGAATCCAAGGCAAGTTAAAACCACACTAGTGGCTACCTCAGAGAAGTGGAACTGTGAAAACAACAGGCAGAGATTTCCTGTAGCCTAAGATGCTATCTAATGACACTCTTTGCTTTTGAATTAATGGAAGACACTGGTCTGCACAGCTAATAGATTTGAAAAGGTTTCTATCTATTAAGCCACAAGATGTTAGTTCTGACACAGAGGTAGGCAAAGAATGACTGTTCTGGGGGACTAGAACTAGCCTAAGATAAGGTAATTGGTCCCTGAGGCTATACCATTCCAATCTCTCCATGGTACTGAAATTCCCATCAGTCATTCAGTTTCTACAGACATGGATTCTTTTCTGGAGTTTTCCTTCCCCATAGTATATGTACAATAATTTAGCCCAACTGGGATATGTTAACTTCATTGAAAAATGGAGACATCCAAACAGTTGTGCTGGCATCAAGCACAGCTATTTCACAGTCATTACACTATCTTTTCAGGCTCTCCTGGTGTCTTGCTCTTCTCACTTGTTCTGACCTTTATTCTAAGCGACCCCACATCAGACAACTTTTGTTTTATCTTTTGTTTTGTTTTGTTTTGTTTTCTTGGCAATTTCACACTTTAACTGTCTTCAGTGATCTCTGCATCTAAGTACTTAAAACTAAGCATCTCTTCCTTTGTTAAGGAAGTTAAAGTGTTAGGCATGTGCATGATTCACCTTGTCCTTTCCTGAGTTTTATTATGTGAGCCATCTGGGTAAATCATAATATCATGGTTGATATTCTCAATGGCCACTCTAAACAGTGCCTTTGACAGTTGAGTTGCAAGGCTGATTGCCACAACATAATCATATGTATTCATTGAAGTAAATTTGTGAGAAAAAAAATATTTTAGGACAAATTGAAAAACAGCAGCTGATCCTTAAATAACTTAAAAGTAAAAACCAACATGAGGCAAGCAAGAATAAGGCATACTTTAGTAACCTGGTACTCTAGGTTTTTAAAACTATGTGCACATCTAGTCTTATAATTTATTTGACAGTCAAGCACCTTTACATGTCTATACTATGAATGGGCATGATATGAATGAACATACTATAAATGGGCAACCTCAGACTATATTAGGCTGAATTTATCTAATTTTAACAACAGATATAATTAACTTCCCTGTCTTAGTGTCCTTTCCTGTTTCTGTGATAAAACACTCTGACAAATGAAACTTGAAGGATAGAGGGTTTAAGTCCATAGTACAAGGTCACAGTCCATCATTGCAGAGAAGTCAAGTTGGCAGGAATTTGAGCACCTGTCATATAATGTCAATAATCAGGAGGAGAGAATAAGAAATTAGTTTGCGAATGCTAGTGATCAGCTCACGTTCTATATTTGTACAGCTCAGATCTTATCCCCAATTAAGACGTATCTTCCCACATTTACAGTAAGGCAAACCTGTATTCCCAAGTGAACTGTAAGGGAAAATGGCTATCTTTTTAGCCACCTTATGCCTATGAATAATTAGACATGCATATTAATAAAAATAAGATTCCTTATTGGAAGAGAGATGTTCAGTACAGAAATAGCTTGATGTTTCACTCAAATAGAGAAACACCCAAACTACAACACTAGTACGAAAGTACTTCTGAATCTCATCAAAGAACACCTCAAACAAAAATTGTGATCCTTGAGTATCATGTTGCTCCTTTCTATTGATTTGTTTTAAATAAAATTTTTTGGCTAATTTTGAAAATCTTAGTCAGTTCTTATTTTAAACCATTAAACAAGAGCCCAAGAACCCAGAAACATCTGATCATGACCACTTCCATCATCATGGTATCTCCCTCCCCGTTCTCCCACTCTGCTCCTGATCCAGCTGGAACCTCCCACTCCCCTTAGCTCTCTTTCCCCCGACCCTTGCCCTCCATTTACCCCCCACCCCCAGTTTGCTCATGTAGATCGCATCCATTTCTCTGTCACTGGGTGATCCCTGTGTCTTTCTTAGGGTCCTCTTTACTGGGTAGCTTCCCTGGAGTTGTGAGTTGCAGTCTGGTTATGTTTGCTTTACATCTAGTATCCACTTATGAGTGAGTACATACATTGTTTGTCTTTCTGAGTCTGGATTACCTCACTCAGAATGATTTCTTTCTAGTTCCATCTATTTGCCTGCAAACCCTATGATGCCATTGTTTTTCTCTGCTGAGTAGTACTCCGTTGTGTATATGTACCACATTTTCTTTATTCATTCTTCAGTTGAAGGGCATCTAGGTTGTTTCCAGGTTCTGGCTATTACAAATAATGCAGCTATAAACATAGCTGATCATGTGTCCTTGTGTTATGATTGAGCATTCCTTGGGTATATGCCCAAAAGTGGTACAGCTGGGTCTTGAGGGAGGTTGATTCCCAATTTTCTAAGGAAGGACCATATTGATTTCCAAAGTGGCTGTACAAGTTTACATTCCCACCAGCAGTGGAGGAGTGTTCCCCTAGCTCCACATCCTCTCCAACATAGGCTGTCTTCAGGGTTTTTGATCTCAGCCATTCTGACAGGTGTAAGATGGTATCTCAGAGTCATTTGATTTGCATTTCCCTGATGACTAAGGATATTGAGCATGTCCTTAAATGTCTTTCAACCATTTGAGCCTCTTCTGTTGAGAATTCTCTGTTTAGCTCTATAGCCCATTTTTTAATTGGACTGTTGGGTATTTTGATGTCTCGTTTCTTGAGTTCTTTATATATTCTAGATATCAGCCCTGTGTTAGATGTGGGGTTGGTGAATATTTTTTCCCATTCTGTCGGCTGTCGTTTTGTCTTTTTGACCATGTCCTTTGCCCTACAAAAGCTTCTCAGTTTCAAGAGGTCCCATTTATTAATTGTTGGTCTCAGTGTCTGTGCTACTGGTGTTATATTTAGGAATACCCCAGAGGAAAATGAAGAAGCAGAGTGCTACAGAGGTCCCCAGAAATCCACAAAGATACCTCCACTGTAGACTACTGGCAATGGTTGAGAGAGTGCCTGAGCTGACCTGCTCTGGTGATCGGATGGCCGAATACCCTGGCTGTCATGATAGAACTTTCATCCAGTGTCTGATGGAAGCTGATGCAGAGATCAACACCGAGCCCCGAGTGGAGCTCTGGGAGTCCAATCAGTAAGAGAGAAGAGGGATTGTATGAGTGATAGATATTGAGACCATGATTGGAAGAAGCACAGGGACAAATAGCCAAACTAGTGGAAACGCATGAACTGTAAACCAGTGGGTGAGGAACCCCCATGGAACTGGACTAGGCCCTCTGGATAAGTGAGACAGTTGATGAGCTTGAACTGTTTGGGAGGCTCCCAGACAGTGGAGCTGGGACCTGTCCTGGGTGCATGAGCTGGCTTTTTGGAGCCTGGGGCCTCTGCTGGGACACTTTGCTCAGCCTTGGTGTAGGGAGGAGGGGACTGGACCTGCCTTGGCTGAGTCTACCAGGCTAGGCTGACTCCCCAGGGGAGACTTTTCCTTGGAGGACGTGGAAATGGGGCATGGATTGGACAGGGGAATCCATGGCTGATATGTTAAAATATTTTAAAAAAAAGAAAGAAAAAAGACGGATTAATAAAACAAAAACAAAAGCAAACAAACAAACAAAGTAGACCACTTCCAATGTAGTCTTACCTCACATTCCACATCTCCAGAAACTCATGCCTTTAGAGCTCAGGATTTGAGCCCTTCTTTACTAATTTCTCTTTGACCATTTCTCCTAAAAAAATTCATATTATCTAGAACCTTATTTCGAGATAAAATAAATTTTGTTATCTCAAATCCTCAAAGACTACCTGGTTCTCTTCTTCAGCTATTCCAGATTTAAGAGAAATCTAAAAGTTCCATAAATGGACTCATATATCAAAATACTCATGTAACTAAACTAATATGAAAATTTTTATACTTCACAAAAATAAATTTCATATAAGAAACAAAACATACACATTTTGAATCTAAGGGAAAGCACACACACACTCTTTTAGAGGCATCGATGAAACAGAATCATGAAATAAAAACAATTGTGTTCTAAAAAAAAACAAAAACAAAAAAAACAATTGTGTGCTGCAGAACATTTGGAAAGTTTAAGTAGTATGTAGGAAGTATGAAGAACGGTCAGTTTATACTCTGAAAATGCAGAAACCTCTGTGGAAGTTTAGATCATTCATTCTAAATACATTATACTATAATGCTTCCTTCCAAGGTTCATTTGCATCACTCCCTTGTATCCAGCACAAGGTCCAGCACCATGATTCAGTTGCCTCAATTTTGGTAAAATTCTTATTTATATCTTACAAAGCATCCCGTCACCCTTCCTCCTCTTGAAGAGCCGTTGCCTGTGCTCTCCCAGACAGTATCTCAGTAGTTCTGCCCATTGTAACCCTTTCTCTGAGACACTCCAGCTGATTTATTTTTCATTCTCAGCTGGCTCACTACCTGGCACAAGCATTTTCTGTAACCTTTATAGATCTTTTATTTTAAGTATAATACACTCGCATGATTACCCATTTGAGACTGAGCCTCTCTCTGACCTTTACCTCTCTCACTGCGTTGTTTATGGTCTCTTCTTGTCCCTCCCCACATTCCATCTTCACTTGTGATTTGTGGAGTCAGTACACTCACTACGTGAATGAGAAATAAATGAGCCATGCCATGAGCTTATAGTTCTGTACCTGACAACAAGACAGCAGAAGAGACATGAAAGTTACATCAATTGCCCAAGGACACACTGGTACGCTCCTTTCATTTACTTGAAGGGGAAAAAGAAATCAATAGTCTGCAGTGTCTTTCAAATAAATTAAGCACACATGAATCACTTTCTTATCTAAAGTGGGAATCTACAGTGCTAATTTCCCAAAGTGAAAATGAACTTTACCCATCACATATATGTCTTTACACCAATGAGTTAATGCTTCTATCAGTCATGACAGCCATTGAAAACCACAGTGGCAGCTCCCATCCCCACCCCCACCCTCCTGTCTTTTGAAGTGAATGATCTACATACAGGTTGGGTTGGTTTGCATTGCTGGCCAGATGTGTTAGTTTTATTCAGGATGACAAAGAGGCAAAGGTATGAGACCTTTGGTTAGATAGAATCTTTGTTCACTTTACTCTGTCACTTCCTCTACCTCTTGCCTTTGCTTTGTTGTGCCCTCTCTTCCTTGAAGAAGAGGGGAATAAAAGCTTTCACTTGTGTGGATAAAGGGCTTGTGCCTACTGAAGTCACTCCAACAGTGCACAATGGAGCTGCTGTGAGATCAAGAGCAATGCACCATCTACACAAACTTTTTCCTGATGCTACCTTCAGTACTATGGAGGTATTTTCTGGTTTATTTGTTTGTAAAAAAAATAAAGAAATAAAAGATTACACAGAAAGAAATACATGCAAGCTGAAAGCAATTGGAGAGAGAATATATAGTTACAAGAGAGTAGGGAAGTCAGAGTCATTCAGAATTCATTATCAGAATCACAGGTCTCAGAGATTATGATCAGGTATTTTTTTTTAATGTAAATGCAGAGTAAAACTCCTTGGAAGGACAAACTTCTCAACCCAGGTTATCTGTTAATTAATTTTCAGTTTATTGATTGAATATTGTATAAATAGATAGGAAGGAACAGCAACATTACTGAACACATTCATGCTTCCTCACTGTCCACAATTATGGGTCCCAGAGCATTTTCCAGTTTGTGCTACAAAGTTTACTGATTAAAATCAGTATTCTCCCAACACTCTCCACACATGTGGAGAAAAGTGCAATTCATGATTTCTGTGATTAATCTACCTTTTATACACCTTACTAGAACATAAGACCCTAGGACCACAAATGATTATATCATTTTGATTAAAGTATAAATATGTAAATATTATATGAAGTATTTCTGAGTCTACTATATTTCTGATAAAGAGGATGTTGTTAAGAAACCAGCTTAAGCAATTCTCTCAACCTTTTCCACAGAATATGTCTGCAGCATCAGTGTAGGAAGAGCAAATGTTACCTTGACGCTAGACCTTCTCTGCCACATTTTTATTTCTTAATTGATTGAAAATCTAAGCATAACAGCAAAGCTTAAGTGAAATATTTTTGTTCTCAAGTCAACCATTCCCAGACATAACTTTCTAAATCCAGTAAAATTACATGGTTTAGTGAAATCAACAAGGCAGAATTAATATTATTGTGTTCATTGGCTGACATGGTTGTTATTTTCTAATTCAATCTGCACGCTTACTTTTCCTATTCTAAGCTCTTATGCTCAGGACCAGGTTATTAAAAATGAGAAATGTATAAGTAAAAGTTTTGTGATCAAAAGATAGTGATAAGGGTCCAGGAATGCAGATCTGTTGATAGAGTGTTTGCCTAGCACTCACCCAGTCTTGGGTTCAGTCTCCAGTACCACATAAACTAGGCAGGGCAGTATACAAGTCTACCTTTAGTACTCAGGAAGTAAAAGTAGGAGGTCTGGAGTAGACAGTCATGGATACATGAGATCCTACACATTAAAAAAAAATTGTAATGAGGAAGGCACAGATAAAACTACCAAGTATGATTTGCCCAGTGACAGCAGCAAGCATGGTGAATGCTATCTGTTGTAATCTGGTTATAGAGAACCACCGATATAGACTTTCAAATATCAGACATCTGGATTACCTGGACACTCTTGGCTTTTCGGGTATGTTATAGGAACAAGGCTTTGCTTCTTGGGGGTGGCACTATGGCTAGAAATGGACCAGGACTTTTAAGCTTTACTGAAGTATATTTGATAAAGACTGCATACATTTAATGTTTATAATTTGATAACTTTGAATGTAGCCATACCTCTGTGATAACAGCAACAAGATCAAGGTATCAAAAACATCTACTGCCTCCAAAGAATTTAAATGGATTTTAAGAAAACACAACATAACACATATTCTCTTCACATATTTTAAAATGCATGATACTGTATCTTAAGCAATCACTACTTTTTAATGTGGTAGAAACCTAGAATTTGTTCATTTTGTACAACAAAATCCTGAAAATTAATTTCTCACTTTTCTTTCTCACAAATCCCTGAAACTACATTGCCATACTCTATTTTTCTAATTTTGATTATGTCACACACCCCATATCAATTTAAATACACAATATTTGTCCTTTTGCATGAATAACTAATCTCACTTAGCATGTTAATATTAGCTTGTGTATTGTTATTCATAGAATTGCAAATGGGTGGGCTTGCTTATTTATAGTATTAACACACAAATACAGACATAGACACATACAAAGACACATACACACATACAAACACAAACACAGACACACACAAACACACAGACACATACATATCAGGCACACATAGACACACACAGAAACAAATACATAGACACACACACACACTTAATATATTTATTCATTTATTCATAGAGACAAACATTTGGGTTGTTCCTATATTTTGGTTACTTTGCATAATATAACATCACATATTTTACTTTATTATATGATGATATAATTTATGGGCATCTAACTTAAAATCTGAAGCAATCTGTCCATTTAGCAAGAATTCAATGAAAGGATAATAAAGGTAGTAAATATTAGATATAAATATCCATCTGTCCTATAAATTTGAATACTGGTATAGTCACATGATATCAGAAATCCCCAGAGCTTTCCTATGGCCATACTATTATTCAGAATATATATTTCATAACAGCACTTGGACTTTATAGAAGAATAACTCTCAAATGGCCGAAGACATTTAAGGAATTGCTCAACATCCTTAGTCATCAGAGAAATGTAAATAAAAACGACTCTGAGATATTATCTTACACCTGTCAGCATGGCTATGATCAAAAACACTGAAGTCAGTTTATGTTAAAGAGGATGCAGAGCAAGGGGAATATCCCTCCACTACTGGTGGGAATGCAAACTTTTACAGCGACTTTGGAAATCAGTATGGCAGTTTCTCAGAAAAGTTGTGAATCAATCTACCTTGAGACTCAGCCATACCATTCTTGGGCATATAGCCAAGGATTACTCAATCATATCACAAGGGCACATGCTCAACTATGTTCATAGCAGCATTATTCGTAATAGCCAGAACCTGGAAACAACCTCAACCAAAGAATGGATAAAGAAAATGTGGCACATACACGCAATGGAGTACTACTCAGCAGTAAAAAAAAAAACAATAATATCATGAAATTTGCAGGCAAATGGATGGAACTAGAAATGCCATCTTGAGTGAGGTAACCCAGACTCAGAAGGACAAACATGGTATGTACTCACTCATAAGTGGATACTAGATGTAAAGCAAAGGATAACCAGCCTACAGCCCACAGCTCCAGAGAAGCCAGCTAACAAGGAGGACCCTAAGAGGGACACAGATAGCCCAGCAAAGGAGAAAGAGATGAGATCTACATGAGCAAACTGGGGTTGGGGGGGCTGGTAATGGAGCGCAAGGAATGGGGGATGAGAACATAAGGAAATGGCAGGTTCAAGCTGGAACAGGAATAGAGTAGAAGAGCAAGAAAAGAGATACCATGATAAATGAAGACATCATGGGAATAGGGATAAACAGGGTGCTAGGGAAGTTCCCAGGAATCCATAAGAATGACCCCAGCTTAGACTACTAGCAGTAGTCAAGAGGATGCCTGAACTGGTCTACTGCTATAACCAAATTAGTGATACCCTAAATGTTATCATAGAGCCTTCATCCAGTTACTGATGGAAGCAGATGCAGAGATCCACAGCTGGGCACCAGGCCCAGCTCCAGGAGTCCAATTGATGAGAGAGAGGAGGGATTCTATAAGCAAGGGACATCGAGATAATGATGACAAAATGTACAGAGATGGCCAGCCAAACTGGTGGAAACCCTTGAACTGTGGACCAATAAAAAAAATAAAATGAAAATAAAAATAAATCAATCAAACAAAGAATTGGTTCTTTGAAACAAATTTAGATTGACAAACACTTATCCAAGTTAACTAAAAGCCAGAGAGAGAATATCCAAATTAACAAAATTAGCAATGAAAGGGGGCACATTAAACAGATATGAAGAAAATTCAGAGAATCATCAGGATATATTTTTAAAACCTGTACTGTATGCTACGAAATAGGAAAATCTAAAAGAAATAAAAAGTTTTCTCAATAGGTACCACCTGCCAATCTTAAATCAAGATCATATAAGTGATTTAAACGGACCTATAGCCCCTATTGAAATAGAAGCAGTAGCTAACTAAAAGTTTCCCAACCAAAAGGAGCCTAGGGCCAGATGGATTTAACACAGAATACTACCAAACTTTCAAAAAAGAGTTAATGCCAATATTCCTCATATTATTCCACAAAGTATAAACATCAGGGACATTGCCATATTCATTTTTTAACAAGGACAGAGTCACCATGATATCCAAACCACATAAAGATCCAACAAAGAAAAAAATTTCATACCAATTTCTTTTATGAACATAGATGTAAAATTCTCAATAAAATACTTGCAAGCTGAACCCAAGAACACAGCATAAAGATCATCTACTATGATCAAGTAGACTTCATCTTAGAGATGTAATGATGGTCCAACATGTGTAAATTGATTAATATAATCCATCATAATAAACAAACAGAAAGACAAATCTATGTGATCATCTCATTAGATACAGGAAAGTCCTTTAACAAAGTCAACACCCTTCATGATAAAAGTCCT
The DNA here is from genome assembly GCA_902168325.1 of Peromyscus nudipes. NCBI lineage: Eukaryota > Metazoa > Chordata > Mammalia > Rodentia > Cricetidae > Peromyscus > Peromyscus nudipes. The sequence continues at coordinate 46,593 of CABHPH010159796.1, forward strand.
GGAGATATTGAAGTTCCAAGAGCCATAACTCAGTATAACGAAGGCAGTTAACACAAGCTCATAGCCAACATCAGATTAAATGGAGGAAAACTCAAATTAATTTCACTAAAGTAAGGAAGAAACAAGGTTATCTACTCCCTCCACACCTATTCATATAGTACTTGAAGTCTTAGCTAGAGCAATTGGACAATGGAAGGAAATCAAGGGAATGCAAATTGGAAAAGAAGAAGACAAATTGTCTTTATTTACAAACAATATGATAGTATATATAAGTGACCTGAAAAAATTCCACTGGGGAACTTCTACACTTTCAGGCAAGTAACTGGATACAAAATTAACTCAAAGAAAATCAGTAGCACTCCTATATACAAATGGAAAGTGGATTGAGAAAGAAATCAGGGAAACAACAGCTTTCACAGTAGCCTTGAACAATATAAAATATCTTGATCATGGTAGATGATCTTTATGCTGTGTTCTTGGGTTCAACTTGCAAGTATTTTATTGAGAATTTTGCTAAGTTTAATAAAACAAATGGCAGCTTATGTTGGCAAGGATTTGGAGTAAGGGGAACATTCAACCATTGCTGGTGGAAGTGAAAAGTTGTGCCAACCTAGTGGGATTCTGTGTGGTAGTTCCTCAAGAAGATGAGAATCCATCTATCTCAAGCTCCAACTCTTCTATCCTTGGGTATATACCCAAAGATGGTTCATCTTACCATAGAGACACCTGCTCAACCATGTTCATTTCTGTTTTTTTCAAAATATCCTGCAGTTTGAAACAACCTAGATTTCCCTCAAGGAAAAGAAGAAGGGATACATTTTATATACTCATGATAAATTTACACTAAGGGATATTATTCAGCCATTGGAAAATAACATCATGTAATTTTCGGGCAAATGGATGGAAATGGGGGAAAAAACATCCTGAGAGAGGTATCCCACACCCGGAAAGACAATTATACTATGTATTCACTTATATGTGAATATTAGCTCTTAAGTCAATGATACCCAAGCTACAATCTTAAGAATCACTGAGATTATGTATAAAGTAAGGGCCTTCAGGGTAGAGACCAGATAGAGCTCATTAGGAGAGTAAATAGAATACATGATTATGGAAAGATGGGGATTGGGTTGGAAATTGAGAATCAGGGGTAAATGGGTAGCCCAGAAGGGGGAGAGCAAGGGAATACTGTGAGAGATAGCTAAAATTAAGAGCCACTTGAGGGGTAGTCTGGGAGACTAATCAGTATCTTAGAAGCTTTCTAAAATATGTTCATAGATGAAGATGATCTAAATGAAATGGTCAAATAATGAGGGAGACAGAGACCCAACTGTCTATCTCTTATCATCAAATGATGCTTCCAGTACTAGGATGAGGTTATATATAGTTGAATTTTGTCCAAAGGGGTCCCATGTATGTCCCCAAACAACCAGGCTGTCACCAAGAATATAGATTGCTCTTCACAAACTGAGGGAAGACCAGTTGCTGAAGGATGCACTTACACAACTCATTGAACATGGAGAAGTTGTGCTTAACAAAGCACATTTAGCCCTACATTCTAGTGTGTTTGTTATAGGAAGAAACTCACTATGCTATCAAAAAAGAAATGTAAATTCCAAGTCAGCCACAAAATCTTTATCTACTTTGATTTCCTGACTGAAGGATGTCTTTGCTAAGGGAATGGTGGTACAAAACTTGTAGGAATAACCAACCAGTAACTCATTTGACTTAAGGCCCACTCTATGAGATGGAACCCATATTCCACATGCATTTGGTGAGCAATATCCTAAGACAAGATAGTTTAGGGGCATAAGGTAAAACCAAATATATGTGTGTGTGTATACATATAGTGCATGTGGGGGGTGGGTATGTGTGTGTGTGTGTAAAAATAAAATGACTTCAAATGACATTCTGCTCTATTCATAGAACAGTGTCTTGCCAAGCCATTGGCAAGAGAATTTCATTGTGCAGCTGATGAGATCAAATACAGAAAAGCATAACTAGACAGCCTGCAGTCTTGGGACTTTGGAACATTCAGCCCTAAATTGAATGTCTTCATTTATTCCCTCCCCTCAGGGCTTAGGGAACCCTGAAGAAGAGGAGGTAGAAGGGACTCTAAGAGCCAGAGAGGTTGGAGGAAACCACCCGCTCTGAATCAACATGATCAAAGTTCATATGAACTCACAGAGACTGAAGCAGCATGCACAGGGGCTCCATGGGGCTACAATAGGTTCTCTCCATATTATTACTTCCAGTTTAGCATTTTCAGTGGATTCATGAGTGTGTGAATGAGTGGGTCTCTGATTCTTGTGCCTTCCTTTGGGCTCTTATCTTTCTGTTTTCTTGTTTTGTCCAATTCAGATGTGTTAGTTTTTTTTTTACCTGAATATAGTTTTTTGTTATTTTTGTTTGTTATTATTATCACTTAGAAGTTGTTTTGGTTTTTGTTTCTAATAATAGCCAGAAATAGAGTGGATCCAGGGAGGTGGGAGAAACTAGGAGGAGTAGAAGAAGGGGAAACTGTAATTATGACATGTGAGAAAAAAATCTATTTTCAATAATAGGAAAAAAATCAAATAACATTATATGGACTCAACAAGGTATATTTAGTAATATACAAATCAGGATTTGATAGTATTACTAATGTTATAAATGGGAAAGTAAGTATATATTACATGCATAATATGTATACACACATATATATGTATGTAATAATAATTATAGAAAATTTAGTAAAAAGAGTTCATGAATTTGAAGGCAAGTATAAAGGGGTACATAAGAAGGTTTAGAATGAGGAAAGGGAGAGGAGAAACTTTGTGATTAAAATACATTCTCAAAAGTAACCAAACAAAAAGAAATTGTTTCATAATCACCTGCTGTTACATCACAATCATCTTTTATTTCCAAAACATGTTAGGCCTTTGTTTTTCAGTCAAGACTACTGAAGTCAAATTGTCTTTTCATATCAGTGACCATATTTTGGTTTCCTTGGCATCATGTTTTAATACATTGGGTTTTGCAAAAATCACTAACTTAAGTTCAATATGATTTATTAAATTTAGCCCACCTGTATACTTCAGGTGATATAAAAAGTCCAGGATTTTGACATGGATGTGTCAAAAAGTGTGTTCCAATTTCCCATGGACATTTTTTCAGAAGAAGTATTCTTGAGTTAGACTTTTTCAGTCTTATCATTAAAAGATAAGAGTTTCCATTGAGTAGAACTGATACATTTCCCAATTTTTAACATGATAAAAGTAAAATCTTGGCCTATAGTTGCTCAATATTAAGACTCTAGTATGTTAGAATTCTGTGAAAACATTTCATATATCTTGAAGCAAATCATTTTGCTACCTATAGCAATATTTTTAAGATTAGATAGAACGTAAAGATGAGATAGGTCAAAAGAAGGAATGCTTCATGAGTGACAGTAAAATGACTTTAAATTAGGATTTGATAGCATTATTAATTTTATAAATGGGAAAGTAAGTGCTTCTGTCTTAATATAGCCAATCAAAATTATATTTTGATATCTCTCTTGCTGCTGCAGAATGAGTGATAGAGTCTTCCTTTTGTGGGTAAGCATAACTCTCATCAGTTATTACAAGAGCCCTGTAAGTCTTTTAAGAATGTAAAGGTTGTGAGAGTAAGCATGCTGAAAGCTTATATTGGTCTAAAGTGAATGAAGAAATGACAGGTTTCCCTGGTCAATAATACAGTAATCAAATTGTATACATATAATAACCAGAATTTCATGGACAGTGATTACCCAGGAGTTATTAACGTGATAAGAAAATTCCTAATCTGTAAATGAGTAACACTGTCAGTAATGGACAGGTCAACTCAGAACTACTTTATAGACTAAAGGCTGTCATTGTCCCCTGACCCCCCCAACCCAGGGAAAGGCATGCTTCACTCATTCATCAGGTAAAAGGTACAGTTATTTTATAACTTTAAGTAATGCACCACAAATAATCCCCTCCTTTATTTACAATTTATATATGCATGTATAACATTCATGTCTCTGTGTGTGCAAGCTTAAGGTTGGTACCATGTGTATTTCTTGATTACTTCCCGGTTATATATTGAGCCAAGGTTCCTCACCAAACCCAGAGCTAACTATTTCAAATAGTCTGGCTAGATAACTTACTCCAGGATCTGGGTTTATTTATTGGCTGTCACACTCACTTTGTTTTTATATGAATTTGGGGAAATTAGGTCAGTGGTCCTCACACTGGCAAGGCAAGCGTTTACCCTATTTATATAAGCCATTCCCCCAGTCTTAGCTTGTCTTCTGTTGAAGTAATAATATACCATGGAGAGGTTTTCCTTGAGTGTACCTCTTTCACCAGAGTGCTCTTACTTCCTTGTCCTCTCAAGCTACTTTGGTTCCAGCTGTCTAAGAGGAGGCAGCAGAGAAACCCCTTCAGAAGGTTAGAGTTTGTGATTTGAAGACTCACATATGAGCAACACTGGCAGACTTACAGGAATTATCTTTGAAATGCAAATCTGATCTCTATCAGGCATGCACCAACACTGCCACTCTAACACCTTGTAGGATTAACAAAATGGCAAAACTTTACCGTTGTAATTCAGAGGCTTATAGATGGCAACAGCTTAGTTTAACCCACATATTAAAATATGTATATTATATCTATATTTGAAAATGATGCTTTCACAGGAAGAGGTATCGTTTTCTTCTCTAACATGATTCTCACATGAATCCAACCTAAGTACTTTTCTTATTGCTTATTTTCCATCACTTCTCTTCAAGGATATCACCATGTCTACCCTCTGTCTGACAAAGTAAGAGTTTTCGGTGTTTTGTAGAATTCAGTCTTTCTCCTGGAACATGTTTAATACAATATCAGCACAGATATCTGCTCTGTAGCCACAACATGTATCAATTCTAAACTTATTTTATTGTTTAATTTATTTTTATCTCTCCTTGGTTGTAGGTTTTGCACCAAATGGTCAACTTGCATAATTCTATGGTAGCCCATTTTTCACATAAAAATACCTCCATGGGTGATATAATTTTAATACTATGAACTATTACATCTTTAAGTTTTAATTACTATTGCTTACTAGAGTTACTTACTTTGAAAGCACTAAATTAATCACCTATACATCCTTATCACTAACCCTCAAACCAAGCACATAGTGGCAGTACATAAATGTAGAATATGGAAACATAGATTCAGGTCCATTGTAAATACACTTATTTGTGCAAACAAATTCATAAGAATTTGTTAGTTCAAAGCTCTATACCTTTGTACAGCCGTGAAGTGAAGGGCAAAAGCAGATAAAATGAGTGGCACATGGTAAATCTTAATATGTGTTAAATGATGGCACAAATGAACTTAATTTTATGATGAGTGTGACTTCAGACATCAAAGAACTTATAAGCTATTGAAGGCAAGTTCTGAGTAACCAGGACCAGTTGAAACAGCTGAAGAAAGGCTGTCCCCTTGTTTCTTATTAACCACAAAGTGCAAACTCTTCAGGCAGAAGAGTTGCACTATTGTAGTAATTAGACACAGATTCATACCAAGCAGCACCATCCAGTAGAGTGTTCTGTATGTGAACATCCTTCAGTTACCAAAATAGGCTCTCACACTGGTCAAGGGCTGTATCTGTATGAGGAGGCCCTAGGCATCTTCATGAAAGAACTGATTCTAACATTCAATATTTTCCATTGCCAGGAGTCAATGAAGCTCCTAAGGCCTGGTTCACATCTGAAATCAATTGTAGATCAGAAAATTGTGGGCAGTCCCAAACCACAGGAAAACATTCTAGGCTCATGAAAGGAGATGCTTGCAGATTCTTTCCAGAGGAGGCCACAAGCATTTGGACGTTCAGTGAATTGCAAGTGGATCTTACAGGAAATGAGAGAAGGAATACAGCCAGAATCTAAGAAAGAAAATGTACCAATGAATAATTAATTCCAACAAGCATTTACATATACCAAGAATGACTATAAGCTCTTTATGGACCCCAGCAAAGCTTCTCTTCTCATCGTTTCCATGAGAAGTATAAAGAAAGTATTCAGAGCCTATGTACTTGTGCATTGTCACCTTAAGTCCTAGAAGCCTGAGATTTGAAGATGTACTCTTCTCTTCATCTTACAGATGGAGAAATACCATATTTTGAGTTCTATATGGTCTTATACTGAAGCTAAAAATGAATAAGTGATTATACTAATTTAATGCATGTCATAACTGTTACAATTGGCATATTTTTGCATAGATCTCTAATAGCAAATGAGGCTTCGATGCTTTCAAGAGATAAATCAAAAATAAGATTGTAATTTGAATTCATTGGATGAGAAGTTTTGTTGGTCTCTCCAGCTGCATACTAGACAAAAGACCTAAACAGATGACAAAGTGTGCTAAGGAGAGTGAACAGTAATTATCAGAACTGACATAGAGGTCTTTTGCATAGATTCCCAGTGAGATTATACTAAAACAGAGAAATAGATGTGCAGGCATATGTTTCAATTATGTGTATTCTTTGGTAGTTTTGTAATGTGTTCTGATTATTATTGTCTCACATCTCTGAACCCCCAGTGATCCCACACAAGTAGATATACCACATGAAAGTTTTTTGTTGTAGGTGGTAGTGGTTATTGTTGTTCTATGATTCCTTGAGCTTAACCAGTGCCATTTGTGTTACTGTGGGTTTAGAACTAATCATTGGCACTTAGAAGATTTGGAAAGGCATCGATATTTGAAAGCTATAATTTTATAACACTTGTGTCTCATATTGATGAAATGGTTTGATTTTTACTTGGATGGCCAACTGAATTCAGTATACTAACACTGAAGTAGTAAATTTTATATTTAAATATAAATGTTTCTTTGGAAAATAAAAATATCAGATAAAGGAAATAATTAATCTTTATGTAATATCTTGTGAATGAGACACTAATTAGAAATCAAATGAAGCTACTAGGAAACTTCCAGATTAGATCTGATGCTTCTACATAGTATAGACTCTGAGGGTAGTTCTTAGAAAGTCAACTTTTGAATAATAAAAGATAAACTATGATCTTCTCAATAACTCTTTAGAAATGAACTGAGGTAACTCCAAACAAGGGTTTCAGATTTTAAGTAACAGACTCAAAAAATAGAAAAGAATGAAGGTATCTTTCAGGTGCTTTAAAATTCAGATCCCTATAATCTCCATGAATTTTGATGGCAAAGAGGAAGAAAAGAGCAAGATGAAAAGAAAGAGGAAGTGTACGCTAATGATGATGATGATATGATGATGGGAAGAAGGAAGAAGAAGGGAAGAGGAAGCAATGAGGGTAAAGAGACGAGAAGGAAGTAGATGAGGAGAAAGAAGAAGTAAAGGAAGAGAAGAAGGAACAGGAGGGAAAAGAGAAAGAAGGTGGAATATGAAAATAAAGGAGTAGGAAGAAAAGCAAGAGCAGAAACAACCCTTTGAACTATATTTTCTGTAATTGGAGCAAAGTAGGAGTCCTGTGAACTTTTTTTCCCATCTTGCATTTAAATTTGTTTCTGAAACTGTGTCTTGGTGTCTTATTCAAGTTGGTCTTGAACTTGTAAGCTCAAATAATCATTTCACCTTGCTCTCCTGAGTAGCTTGGACAAGAGATATTCCTTCATACCACAACCAGCCTAAGGACAAATACCAATAATCATGCCAAACAAAAGGTGTGAGGAAACTTTAGTTACTTGTCATAGCTCAGGGCCTTTGAATGTACATGCAAAAAGGTTCTGGATAATATGTTCAAAGTACAGAATCAGGTGATTGATTGACTTGATTGATATATTCATCTTAAATTTAATGACATTATATTATACTTTGTAGTCACTTGAACATAAGAGTAAATGGGCCACCACAACACAGCTTTTTAAAAAAGAATTTGAAAGAGAAAGAGAAGAAGAGAGAGGGAGAGGGAGAGAGAGAGAGAGAGAGAGAGAGAGAGAGAGAGAGACTCTTATTCTTATTCTGATGACATAAAGCAGATGATAACATGAGCTAAATCCCAAACTTAGAACCAAATCAACACCAAAAGAAGACTGGGTCACCCATGCAGACACATGAGAAGGTAAATTACAGTTACTTTAAGTTGAAAGAGTAAACTTTACATTTCACCAGGAAGGCTTTGGATTAATATGAAGAACAGATAGATGAATATACTTAACATGTACTACATATAGTATGTTGTAGGTGGTCAGTTATCCTCTTTCTAAACAGTCATGGAAACTCTCATAACTTTTTTACAGTTACTCAATAACTACTTGATTTCAATCATACATCTGTGATGTGCTTAGCACCAATCAATGCAGAACACAGTAGAAAAGAAAAAGGGCAGAATTCAAACAGTCCAGATAGAATTTTGAAAAAGTGAGTGAGTGAGTCTTCTCCCCATATATATGACAAATAGTTACAACCTGAATCCAAACATTAATGAAGTGTTTAGGAAGGAGGTGCCTCTGATGCACTAGGCAGCTCATATCTTCCAGTAACTAGTAATATAATAGTCTACAATGTGGAAAGATGCCTAGAGCTCCCTTAAATGTCAAACCATAGGCACAATGTATTATGAAGTAGACTCAGCAGACATGTGTAGATGAATTTCTAAACAGTATTATTAAATAAGCAACATAGAGCCAAATCCAGACATAATAGCCAAAGAGATCAGAGAAATAGCGAAGAGCCAAGACTACCTTATCTTACCACCTCATCACCATAGCTTCCCCAGAGAGAACTTCTTCCTGTCTGACTTGTATTGCTTTTCTGTTCTGCCTTTTTATGGGATCTAAATCCAGCCACATGACTTCCTTGTCACTGCCTGTCTATACAGACCTCCAGGATTAAATACTGGGATTAAAGGCGTGTGTCACCACACTTGGCTCTGTTCCCTAGTGTGGCCTTGAACACAGAGACTCTGCCTGCCATGTGATCATATTAAGGGCGTGTGCTACCACTGCTTGACTTCTGCTTATGGCTTGCTATGTGACCTCTGATCTCTAGGCAAACTTTATTTTATTAACTTTTTTAACATACAAATAAAATCACATTTCAGTACAAATATAATATCACCACAGACATGCTGCAAAGAGAGAAACCCATGCTACTAAAAAGACTCTATATACTCTGGTTTTTCCTCCAAATACATTCTCTGGCTTTGGGCAGGGTTGAGATGTGTCCTAGAACAAAGAATGTCTTCCATTGTCATATTACCTTACTGATGATAGGTGGGATGACCTGGAAGAAAATGCTAATCTAGGTTGAAGGTTTATATGGATATTAAAAGAAAGGGTAATTTTAAAATTTCCTCGTATTGCTGTAAACACATATGTGGAAATATCTGCACATCTTGATCTATGGCTCATGATTAGAGGAAATAAGCTCTTTCACTTTTACTGTGTAGTTTGGTGCACATCTCATGAGCTGTACAGATGTCCCCATGTACAATAAATGAGCTACAGGGTCACACAGGAGGCATAAGGACGACCCAGATTCAATGCCCAGTTGTTTCCCTCGGCATGTCTCACTTTACTTTCCTCTAAAATGGTAGTGAAACAGGTACCTCTGTATGTTTCTGAAGTGAAGCTCTAGCAATATCTACTGGTGAACTCCTGGGTGGCATGCTTTCCTGGCGCATGAGGAAACATTTCAGCAATGTAACCTCCTCTTAGTATATCCCATGTTCTATTTTCTTTCTCTTCCTTTGCTTCTCTTACTTCCCTTATATTTTGAAAGCACATTTCAAATAATTAATTATCATTGTTGTTTATATGAAATATAACAAATGAACGATATAAATGGAATCCATTGTGGATCTAAGCAGTAGCAGGGAAAAAGTGGCAATGGCAGGGGATTGGCAGGGAAGAAACAAGAAGAGGATTGTTTTGACTCTTGCTCCCTATAATTGTCCTCTATAGAAAGACTTCCTTTTTCTTTCTTCCACAAACATCTATTGAACCATTATGATGTCTCGAACCTGGGATAAAACCTTTAATTTACAAAGGCAAATTTATTACAGCTTTCCCTTGAGGTACAATTGGCTAAACAATTATACAATGCAAGAGTACTCAAAAATTAGGGAGGAACATCTGATTTTGAGACACAGTTGGAAGTGCATAGAGAAATCTCTAGTCTCTCCAAGAAGAATGCAGGAACTCATTTGCCCAAGGATCAAAGAGTCTGGGGCCTTTGCAAAATAAATCAGCAGTTGCCATGAAATAGATTGATCTTTGGTGATTGGTTATCCAAATTTCACAGAAAATAGAACACATACTACATTTCTAGGGTAGGAGCAGTTTAAGGACACATTCAAATCACTGCTTAGATTAGATAGATCACTTCCTGCAGAAGGAAGGATTATGAAGGAAAAGTCTTCTAAATTAATTGTAGTATCCCATGCTGGGGTAGGGGGTATGAACTAAAAGGAAGTGAAGTTTATGAAAGGAAGAGCAACTAAAACAAGAAATCTCAAGGCCACTAAAAACTGTAAAATTTGGAGCAAACATATAGTTGACTATGGAAGTTAGAAAAAAGGAAGAATGGTAGATGAGGAACTTGCTGAGGCAAGTTTAAGAAGCACAGAAACAAGGTACCAACTTTTGCTGAGAATCTATGGAAAAGAAGGGTGTTTGAAATGCAATGATGCTATGTAGACAGTGGTTCTATTCAGTATATGTAGGCTAATAAAAAAGCTGTGTTAATTTTAAAAATAGTCACTGAATATCTCTCATATCACAAGTAGAAATTTCAGATGCAGGGGCTACAATATTCCCCTTCCTCATTCTCAATTTTGTTTTTCTGTAATGAGGCCAGGATGAAATATTTTTTCCTTTACTTCCAGTTAGTGAAAATCTCAAGGTTTCAATGATCCATATAAATATCTAGAAACTTCCTCAAATTAAAAGATCTCTAAGTAAGCAATCACACATACCTTTCATTTTAATTCAAGTGAGTTCAAAATGAACATAAATTTTCTAAAATAATTTTCAATATTAAAAAATGTTGACCTCACTTTGAAGACACAAGAATAGTTTTGCAAACACTATCAAAATTCTATGAAAAGTAGAATTTAGGGTAATTGGAAATGCTTTGCTCAGGTATTTTATCACACTCATTTAAGTGTGGCTGGATTTCAGGTACAAATAATTCTGATCTTGCACTCTCCATGGTCCATAAAACTTCTGAGCAAAGAATAAAGGAAATGGTCATTCATCAAGCTACCTAGGGAAAGGGGAGGAGATTGCCAAATTTCTTCTCCAGTCTACATTAATGCTGACAGTTCAAACCGTGAACTTTTTAACTATGTTGCTATTCTTGCATTTAAAGGTCATTTTTATGTAATGACCTCAACTATGAAAAAATAAATCTTAGCCCATAGACTTTATAGAGATAGAGCAAAGAAAAATTAATTCAAATGACTTTTGCTAAAATAAGTGCCTATTTTCTTTGTAACAGATATGCTCCTCTGTTTTTCTCTTTAGTTTTTATTAAGGTGCATGGGTAGGTGTTCCCTAGATTTCTCAAATTGTCTTCTTCTTTGAAGAATATCTTAAGAGGAATGTGCCATCAAACGAATGGATATCTTAAGAATTTTCTTCTTAATTAATATAAATGGTACTATCATAAGGTTTTGTAACAATGATTTTAAGAGGTTTTCATTGATTAGCTGCATGTGAAGGAACGACGTCAGCAAGACATTTCACATGTGAAAAGGGTCATGTTCATATTTTGTGACTACTACTACTAATGACAATAAGGCAGTTATGATAATAACAGCATATTAGTAAGTAAAGTGATACATTGTTATTCTAGACTGTGTCAACCTGATTGTATTATAATATGACAATTGTTATATAAGTCAGTTTGACTTTCTATTATGTTCACAAAGTTGATTTGTTTGAAAACAACTGTAAATATAGTAATGAAATAAAACATAATAGTAGATAGATTAAATAAATAATAAATAATCTTAGTATAACTCACCAAATTCGTGTTAATGGCTAAGGCTTAGAAACTATCTGAAGGGCTGACAAAATAAATGGCTCAATGGATAATTCAGCTGCTGCCAAGCTTTAGGATGTGAACTCAATCCCCCAGTATTCACATAGTGGAGAGAGATATTCAACTTCAGAAAGGACCCTTCTGACCTCTAGACACATGCCTTGACATGTGCTACCCCTTTCCAAACAAACACTAAAGAAGCCTCCTGAAATACCAGATGATTAATTCATGAGATACCAGGGCAATAAACAGTGTGACTGAGAAGCAACACGGGAAATCCCTAATGGGAAGGCCCATGTATTTATGAAGCTAAATTTAAATCTTAATTTCAAATAAAAATAGGCTAAATGACTGAATCGATTTGACTAATATGCAAAAGATTGAGTTCGGAAGCCAGAATTCAAGGAAGAATGCCCAGTTTCCAGACTTTGTTCTCTAAAATGTGGGGTTTGCCTTCTAAAACTATTTTTCCTCCCACTCTATCTTTTATCCTTGCTAAGTAGGCCAATCAGGGTCAGCATATCAACTGATCAACTGATAAAGAGAAATTTGGGTTGGTGAAACACAATCATTCATTTTTTTCATCTTTGACCAGAAAAATCCTTACACTTTGCTGACTGTTGATTCTTGGCTGATGCTCATACCGGGACACTCTATCCACACATATCTGTCTGAGAGGCAGATAAATGGGAGGAAAGTCGGGGCTTTCTAAAGGAGCTGACCTTGTGGTTAAAACTGGATCATATATTTAAATGTCTCTATGCTTTTTAATTGAATACAGATTGTCAATCATGCAGATTCTTCTTTATTCCTGATGCCCAGCTAGAATAGTTCTTCAAAGCTGAAAGCTGATTTAGCTCAGGGCCCACAAAGAAAACATTCACTATATATAACCTGCATTTATATATATATATGTAATCATTTTATATATTGGGTGAAATCAGTATGTACAGTTTGGAAAAAAAGAAACAGTCTAATTTGTGGATAGTATTTTTCTACTTTAATAAATCATATCAGAGTCCCATTTCTTCTTCTATGGCTCTCTAAATTTGGGATCCTGCCTACTCTTTCCTGCTACTATGTTTTACCCTTTTGATAATTCAAAGTGCACATTGTAACATGATACCTGCTGTAATGTACTGAGGAGGATATTAGCATGATAATTGGATGTAATAAAATAATTTCAAACTAAAATGTCTTAAAATAAAGATTATGATTTTCAGCAAAATATCACCTTATAGAACCAAAGTTTCAACAGACTGGACATGACAAATTACTCTTTCTCTCTCCTAGCCTCTGTGCCTCCAATGGCTCCGATGACAGACACAGTAATAAACTCATGTCCATATGACTGGACTATGAAGCTAGCGACAAAGCCCTCAGCCTTCTTTTGCCATCACAGCTATTGACTTTTTAGTGTCAGTTTGTTGCAGAATATTTGTTTACACTGTGTGAAAATGTGTCACTGTGACTAATTTAATAAAAGGTTGAGTTGCCAATAGCTAGGCAGGAAGGAATAGGCGGGACTTCCAGGGAGAGAAAGGAACTATGCCAGGAGTCATGTGACTTCATTGGGGTACAAGGCCTGAGAATAGCATGAGCTGATTCTCCTGGAGGCAAGACCTGTGAAAATTTGACCCACTTTTTGGCAAGGCCAGTGGATAGTTCACTGAATAATTCTAGGCATGACCCCAGGAGCATATGTGCTACCTGCTCTCCTTGCACAAAACATATTGCTGGCTCTCTCTAGTTTCACTTTCTTTACTTTTTTTTTGTTGTTTTTTGTTTTTCGAGACAGGGTTTCTCTGTGTGGCTTTGTGCCTTTCCTGGAACTTACTCTGTAGCCCAGGCTTGCCTCGAACTCACAGAGATGTGGCCGCCTCTGCCTCACAAGTGCTGGGATTAAAGGCATGCACCACCACTGCCCGGCTTCTAGTTTCACTTCTTAGAGCAGTGGATGAAATGGCTTTCACATAAGGAACACTTCCCCCTGATGGATCTGCTCTGGGTGAGCCAGAGGGGATGTTGTTAAAAATATACAGTAGACCTAATTCAGCTCCTAAAACCTCTGATGTTTCAAGCGTGACCATGAATTCAGGATCTTAAGAACAGAATGTTGCCTTTCCAACACACCTTGTGACCAGTCTGAAGGAATCACAGTAGTTAATGACATTACACATTTGCATCACTGTTCTGAAGAGAATGATTTTTAACCACAAGTGTCCAGAAGAAATGCCTATAATAAACAGATGATATTAAGAGTTAATGGGAAGAGTCTAAGAACAGGGAATGTAGCAGAATCACAGGAATCCACAATGCCCTCCTGTCTAATACCTGTACTAATACTGTAGGAAGTTGAGAGGAAGGAGACAGGAGAACAAGACGTAAGCAGTGTCAACTTTTAAGTTATGTAGTTTACAGCAGGATAGGAGAAGGCCTGGTCTATCCCCCATAGGAGATAGAGTAGTACAGAATGATTCATCTTTGGCTGATGAGTTAATTGGCTAATAAGTTAATGAGCTGGGCTGTGGTGGCGCACGCCTTTAATCCCAGCACTTGGGAGGCAGAGGCAGGCAGATCTCTGTGAGTTCGAGGCCAGCCTGGGCTACCAAGTGAGTTCCAGGAAAGGCACAAAGCTACACAGAGAAACCCTGTCTCGAAAAACCAAAAAAAAAAAAAAAAAAATAAGTTAATGAGAACTTAGATTTGACTAGAGGTAAACATTAACCACTAGAGGCCAAACTGTCTTTCATTGTGCATGATGCTGTAACCTCAAGTGCTGCCAACTAGGCACACTGTTCTACTTGTTGGTGTGGCTTGTTAAAAAGAAAAAAAAAAACTTCCTTTGTTGCTTGCAACACTGCTTATGCTTGACATTAAAGCTATGAATCAAGCAGGTAATGATTACCAGTGGGAAAGTTGGGGGGTGGAAGGGGAATGAGGCAAAGGAACAAACTGGCAAATATTATTAGAAACTTAAGGAAATGAATATGATTGTAAAAATGTTCATGCA